>CALYLW010000991.1:0-40000 GCA_944989445.1 Ampullaceana balthica
ATGACACGGATCTATTACACGGAACTATGTCACGGATCTATGTCACGGATCTATGGCACGGATCTATGACACTGATCTATGACACGGATCTATGACACGGGTCTATGACACGGATCTATGACACGGATCTTTGACACGGATCTATGACACGGATTTTTGACACAGATCTATGACAAGGATCTATTGCACGGATCTTTGGTACGGATCTATGACACGGATCTATGACGCGGATCTATGACACGGATCTATGAAACGGATCTATAACACGGATCTATGACAAGGATCTATGGCACGTATCTATGGCACGTATCTATGACACGGATCTATGACACGGATCTATGTCACGGATCTTTGTCACGGATCGATGACACGGATCTATGACACGGAATTATGACACGGATCTATGAAACGGATCTATGACACGGATCTATGACACGGATCTATGACACGGATCTATGACAAGGATCTATGACACGGATCTATGACTCGGATCTATGACACGGATCTATGTCACGGATCTATGTCACGGATCTTTGTACGGATCTATGTCATGGATCTATGACACGGATCTATGGCACGGATCTATGGCACGGATCTATGACACTGATCTATGTCACGGATCTATGGCATGGATCTATGACATGGATGTATGACACGGATCTGTGACACGGATCTATGACACTGATCTATGACACGGATCTATAACACTGATCTGTGACACGGATCTATGACACGGATCTATGACATGGATCTATGACACGGATCTATGGCACGGATCTATGGCATGGATCTATGGCACTGATCTATGACACGGATCTATGACACGGATTTATTACACGGATCTACGACACGGATCTATGACGCGGATCTATGACATGCATCTATGACACGGATCTATGAAATGGATCTATGACACGGATCTATGACACGGATTTATGACATGGATCTAAGACACGAATCTATGACACGGATCTATGACACGGATCTTTGACAAGGATCTATGACACGGATCTATGTCACGGATCTATGACACGGATCTATGGCACAGATCTATGACACGGATCTGTGACACTGATCTGTGACACGGATCTATTACACGGATCTATGACACGGATCTATGTCACGGATCTTTGTCACGGATCTATGACACGGATCTATGACACCGATCTTTGACACGGATTTATGACACGGTTCTATGACACGGATCTATGACATGGATCTATGACATGGATCTATGACACGGATCTATGAAACGTATCTATGACACGGATCTATGACACGGATCTATGATTTGGATCTATGACACGGATCTATGACACTTATGTATGACATGGATCTATGACACAGATCTATGACACGGATCTATGACACGGATCTATGACACGGATCTATGACACGGATCTATTACACGGAACTATGTCACGGATATAAGGCACGGATCTATGGCACGGATCTATGACACTGATCTATGACACGGATTTATGACATGGATCTATATCACCGATCTATGACACGGATCTATGACACGGATCTATGACACGGATCTTTGACACGGATCTATGACATGGTTCTATGACACGGATCTATGACACGGATCTATGACGCGGATCCATGACACGGATCTATGACACGGATCTATAAAACGCATCTATGACACGGATCTATTACACGGATTTATGACACGGATCTATGACAAGGATCTATGGCACGTATCTATGGCACGGATCTATGACACGGTTCTATGACACGGATCTATAACAAGAATCTATGGCACGGATCTATGGTACGGATCTATGACACGGATCTATGACTCGGATCTATGACACGTATCTATGTCACGGATCTATGTCACGGATCTATGGCACGGATCTATGGCACGGATCTATGGCTATATCTATGACACTGATCTATGTCACGGATCTATAAAATGGATCTATGACACTGATGTATGACACGGATCTATGACACGGATCTATGACACTGATCTATGATACGGATCTATAACACTGATCTGTGACACGGATCTATGACACGGATCTATGACATGGATCTATGACAAGGATCTATGACACGGATCTATGACTCGGATCTATGACACGGATCTATGACACGGATCTATGACACGGATCTATGACACGGATCTAGGAAACGGATCTATGACACGGATCTATTACACGGATCTATGACACGGATCTATGACAAGGATCTATGGCACGTATCTATGGTACGGATCTATGACACGGATCTATGACACGGATCTATGACACGGATCTATGACACGGATTTATGACAAGAATCTATGGCACGGATCTATGGTACGGATCTATGACACGGATCTATGACTCCGATCTATGACACGGATCTATGACACGGATCTATGACACGGAATTATGACACGGATCTATGACACGGATCTATGACATGGATCTATGACAAGGATCTATGACACGGATCTATGACTCGGATCTATGTCACGGATCTATGTCACGGATCTATGTCACGGATCTATGTCACGGATCTATGGCATGGATCTATGGCACGGATCTATGACACTGATCTATGTCACGGATCTATGACATGGATCTATGACACGGATGTATGACACTGATCTATGACACGGATCTATGATAATGATTTATGACACGGATC
The DNA here is from genome assembly GCA_944989445.1 of Ampullaceana balthica. Classification (NCBI taxonomy): domain Eukaryota; kingdom Metazoa; phylum Mollusca; class Gastropoda; family Lymnaeidae; genus Ampullaceana; species Ampullaceana balthica. Next base: position 2,650 of record CALYLW010000991.1, read on the forward strand.
TATAACACTGATCTGTGACATGGATCTATGACACAGATCTATGACATGGATCTATGACACGGATCTATGACACGGATCTATGACACGGAATTATGACACGGATCTATGAAACGGATCTATGACACGGATCTATGACATGGATCTATGACAAGGATGTATGACACGGATCTATGACTCGGATCTATGACACGGATCTATGTCACGTATCTATGTCACGGATCTACGTCACGGATCTATGGCACGGATCTATGGCACGGATCTATGACACTGATCTATGTCACGAATCTATGACATGGATCTATGACACGGATGTATGACACGGATCTATGACACGGATCTATGACACTGATCTATGACAGGGATCTATAACACTGATCTGTGACACGGATCTATGACACGGATCTATGTCACGGATCTATGTCACGGATATATGACAAGAATCTATGGCACGGATCTATGGTACGGATCTATGACACGGATCTATGACTCCGATCTATGACACGGATCTATGACAAGAATCTATGGCACGGATCTATGGTACGGATCTATGACACGGATCTATGACTCCGATCTATGACACGGATCTATGACACGGATCTATGACACGGAATTATGACACGGATCTATGAAACGGATCTATGAAACGGATATATGACACGGATCTATGTCATGGATCTATGACAAGGATCTATGACACGGATCTATGACTCGGATCTATGATACGGATCTATGTCACGGATCTATGTCACGGATCTATGTCACGGATCTATGGCACGGATCTACTGAACGGATCTATGACACTGATCTATGACACGGATCTATGATACGGATCTATGACAGGGATCTATGACACGGATCTATGACATGGATCTATGACACGGATCTATGACACAGATCAATGACACGGATTTATGACACGGATCTATGACATGGTTCTATGACACGGATCTGTGACACGGATCTATGACACGGATCTATGACACGGATCTATGACACGGATCTATGAAACGGATCTATGACACGGATCTATTACACGGATCTATGACACGGATCAATGACAAGGATCTATGGCACGTATCTATGGTACGGATCTATGAGACGGATATATGACACGGATCTATGACACGGATCTATGACACGGATCTATGACACGGAATTATGACACGGATCTATGAAACGGATCTATGACACGGATCTATGACATGGATCTATGACAAGGATCTATGACACGGATCTATGACTCGGATCTATGACACGGATCTATGTCAAGGATCTATGTCACGGATCTATGTCACGGATCTATGGCACGGATCTATGGCACGGATCTGTGACACTGATCTATGTCACGGATCTATGACATGGATCTATGACACGGATGTATGACACGGATCTATGACACGGATCTATGACACTGATCTATGACACGGATCTATAACACTGATCTGTGACACGGATCTATGACACGGATCTATGACATGGATCTATGACACGGATCTATGACACGGATCTATGACACGGATCTATGGCACGGATCTATCGCACGGATATATAGCACTGATCTATGACACGGATCTATGACACGGATTTATTACACGGATCTATGACTTCAATCTATGACACGGATCTATGACACGGATCTATGACACGGATCTTTGACAACAATCTTAGACACGGATCTATGACATGGATCTATTACACGGATCTATGACAAGAATCTATGGCACGGATCTATGGTACGGATCTATGACACGGATCTATGACTCCGATCTATGACACGGATCTATGACACGGATCTATGACACGGAATTATGACACGGATCTATGAAACGGATCTATGACACGGATCTATGACATGGATCTATGACAAGGATCTATGACACGGATCTATGACTCGGATCTATGACACGGATCTATGTCACGGATCTATGTCACGGATCTATGTCACGGATCTATGGCACGGATCTATGGCACGGATCTATGACACTGATCTATGTCACGGATCTAAAAAATGGATCTATGACACGGATCTATGACATGGATCTATGACACGGATCTATGACACGGATCTATGACACGGATTTATGGCACGGATCTATGGCACGGATCTATGGCACGGATATATGGCACTGATCTATGACACGGATCTATGACACGGATTTATTACACGGATCTATGACTTCAATCTATGACACGGATCTATGACACGGATCTATAACACGGATCTTTGACAACAATCTTAGACACGGATCTATGACATGGATCTATTACACGGATCTATGACAAGGAATTATGACAGGGATCTATGACACGGATCTATGACACGGATCTATGACACGAATCTATGACACGGATCTTTGACACGGATTTATGACATGGTTCTATGACACGGATCTATGACATGGATCTATGACACGGATCTATGACAAGAATCTATGGCACGGATCTATGGTACGGACCTATGACACGGATCTATGACTCCGATCTATGACACGGATATATGTCACGGATCTATGACACGGAATTATGACACGGATCTATGAAACTGATCTATGACACGGATCTATGACATGGATCTATGACAAGGATCTATGACACGGATCTATGACTCAGATCTATGACACGGATCTATGTCACGGATCTATGTCACGGATCTATGGCACGGATCTATGGCACGGATCTATGACACTGATCTATGTCACGGATCTATGACACGGATCTATGTCACGGATCTATGTCACGGATCTATGTCACGGATCTATGTCACGGATCTATGTCATGGATCTATGACACGGATCTATGGCACGGATCTATGACACGGATCTATGACACTGATCTATGTCACGGATCTATGACATGGATCTATGACATGGATGTATGACACGGATCTCTGACACGGATCTATGAAACTGATCTATGACACGGATCTATAACACTGATCTGTGACACGGATCTTTGACACGGATCTATGACATGGATCTATGACATGGATCTATGACACGGATCTATGGCACGGATCTATGGCACGGATCTATGGCACGGATATATTGCACTGATCTATGACACGGATCTATGACACGGATTTATTACACGGATCTACGACACGGATCTATGACGCGGATCTATGACATGCATCTATGACACGGATCTATGAAATGGATCTATGACACGGATCTATGACACGGATCTATGACATGGATCTAAGACACGAATCTATGACACGGATCTATGACACGGATCTTTGACAAGGATCTATGACACGGATCTATGTCACGGATCTATGACACGGATCTATGGCACAGATCTATGGCACGGATCTGTGACACTGATCTGTGACACGGATCTATGACACGGATCTATGTCACGGATCTTTGTCACGGATCTATGACACGGATCTATGACACCGATCTTTGACACGGATTTATGACACGGTTCTATGACACGGATCTATGACATGGATCTATGACATGGATCTATGACACGGATCTATGACATGGATCTAAGACACGAATCTATGACACGGATCTATGACACGGATCTTTGACAAGGATCTATGACACGGATCTATGTCACGGATCTATGACACGGATCTATGGCACAGATCTATGGCACGGATCTGTGACACTGATCTGTGACACGGATCTATGACACGGATCTATGTCACGGATCTTTGTCACGGATCTATGACACGGATCTATGACACCGATCTTTGACACGGATTTATGACACGGTTCTATGACACGGATCTATGACATGGATCTATGACATGGATCTATGACACGGATCTATGACACGTATCTATGACACGGATCTATGACACGGATCTGTTGTTGTTGTTGTTGTTGTTCGTCCGTCGTGATCGACGATGACCACTCTCATCATATTTGCTGGGCCGCCACATGTGTTCTCTGGTGGCTTATTAACCCTATTTTTGCGCGAAAGAGGCGTCCGCATGTCGGACAAGAGATAGAAGCGGTCCCTTCAGGGGGGGTTTGTTTTCGTTCCTTTCTGGCCTGGCGTTTTAACTTGGCAGCCTTTTGTCTATTAGCTTCACAGACAGCTGCGCCATTCCATATCGTAGAGCGCCAGTGGGCTCGGTTACTGGCTGCCGCTTCCCAGGAGTCATGTCCGATGTCGAAGGCCTTCAGAGCAGTTTTAAGTGTGTCCTTGTAGCGCTTTCGTGGACATCCGCGTGCTCTTTGCCCTTCGGTAAGTTCACCGTAGAAGAGCCTCTTGGGTAGGCGATGATCGGGCATGCGCACTAGATGCCCCGCCCAGCGTAGTTGGCTTTGCATGAGGATAGTGTGGATGCTGGGGAGTCCTGACCTGGCTAAGATTTCGGTGTCTGGAACTTTTTCCTGCCATTTTATATTGAGAATTTTTCTAAGGCTTTTGGTGTGGAAATGGTTCAGCAACCTCGCATGGCGTTGGTATACAATCCAAGTTTCACATGCATATAATAAGGTGGGGAGCACTACAGCTCTGTATACTTTTAGTTTTGTTTGGGTGCTGATTCCCCTTCTGTTCCAGACACTGTCATGCAATCTACCGAATGCTGCGCTGGCCTTTGCGATTCTCGAGTTCACCTCGTCATCAATATTGGCCTTCTGGGACAGTGTGCTGCCAAGGTAAGTGAAGCGGCTCACTGTGATGATTTTGTTGCCGTTGATGAATATGTTAGGCTCAGTATAGGATTTGCCCGGGGCCGGCTGGTATAACACTTCTGTCTTTTTTGTGCTGATGGTGAGCCCAAAGTTAGAGCACGCACTGGAAAATTTATCAGCACTTAGTTGCAGTTGTGCTTCAGAGCCCGCGTTAAGGGCACAATCATCAGCAAAAAGAAGTTCCAGGATGCTGTCTGATTTGACCTTTGTCTTAGCTTTAAGCCTCCTGAGGTTGAACAGACGACCATCTGTGCGATACCTGAAGTCCATGCCTACATTTCTATTCCTGAAGGCCTCTGTAAGCATGGCTGAGAATATGAGGCTGAACAATGTTGGGGCCAGAACACAGCCTTGCTTAACGCCATTTGTGACAGGGAATGGTTTAGAGACCTCTCCGTTGTCCTGGACTCGAGCCTGCATGCCATCATGAAATTGCCTTACAATGGCTATATACTTATTTGGACACCCATACTTGGCCATAATCCTCCATAGGCCCTCTCTGCAGACTGTGTCAAAGGCTTTCGTAAGGTCTATGTAAATGGAAAATAGGTCCATATTCTGCTATTGGCACTTTTCCTGCAATTGCCTGGCTGCAAAAATCATGTCAATGGTCCCGCGTTCTTTCCGGAAACCACATTGGCTTTCTGGTAAAAGACCCTGATCCAGATGTGCATTTAGGCGATCTATGACACAGATCAATGACACGGATTTATGACACGGATCTATGACACGGATCTATGACATGGATCTATGACATGGATCTATGACACTTATGTATGACATGGATCTATGACACAGATCTATGAAACGGATCTATGACACGGATCTATGACACGGATCTATGACACGGATCTATGACACGGATCTATTACACGGAACTATGTCACGGATATAAGGCACGGATCTATGGCACGGATCTATAACACTGATCTATTACACGGATTTATGACATGGATCTATAACACGGATCTATGACACGGATCTATGACACGGATCTATGACACGGATCTTTGACACGGATCTATGACATGGTTCTATGACACGGATCTATGACACGGATCTATGACGCGGATCCATGACACGGATCTATGACACGGATCTATAAAACGCATCTATGACACGGATCTATTACACGGATTTATCACACGGATCTATGACAAGGATCTATGGCACGTATCTATGGTACGGATCTATGACACGGTTCTATGACACGGATCTATAACAAGAATCTATGGCACGGATCTATGGTACGGATCTATGACACGGATCTATGAATCCGATCTATGACACGGATCTATGACACGGATCTATGACACGGATCTATGACACGGAATTATGACACGGATCTATGAAACGGATATATGACACGGATCTATGACATGGATTAATGACAAGGATCTATGACACGGATCTATGACTCGGATCTATGATACGGATCTATGTCACGGATCTATGTCACGGATCTATGGCACGGATCTACTGAACGGATCTATGACACTGATCTATGACATGGATCTATGATACGGATCTATGACAGGGATCTATGACACGGATCTATGACATGGATCTATGACACGGATCTATGACACAGATCAATGACACGGATTTATGACACGGATCTATGACACGGATCTATGACATGGTTCTATGACACGGATCTGTGACACGGATCTATGACACGGATCTATGACACGGATCTATGAAACGGATCTATCACACGGATCTATTACACGGATCTATGACACGGATCTATGACAAGGATCTATGGCACGTATTTATGGTACGGATCTATGAGACGGATCTATGACACGGATCTATGACACGGATCTATGAAACGGATCTATGACACGGATCTATGACATGGATCTATGTCAAGGATCTATGACACGGATCTATGACACGGATCTATGTCACGGATCTATGTCACGGATCTATGCCACGGATCTATGGCACGGATCTATGGCACGGATCTATGACACTGATCTATGTCACGGATCTATGACATGGATCTATGGCACGGATCTATGGCACGGATCTATGGCACGGATCTATGACACTGATCTATGACACGGATCTATGACACGCATCTATGACACGGATCTATGACATCGATTTATGACACGGATCTTTGACACGGATCTATGATAAGGATCTACGACACGGATCTATGTCACGAATCTATGTCACGGATCTATGGCAAGGATCTATGGCACGTATCTAAGACATGGATCTATGACACTGATCTATGACACGGATCTATGATACGGATCTATGACAGGGATCTATGACAAGGATCTATGACATGGATCTATGACACGGATCTATGACACAGATCAATGACACGGATTTATGACACGGATCTATGACACGGATCTATGACACGGATCTATGACACGGATCTATGACACGGATCTATGAAACGGATCTATAACACGGATCTATTACACGGATCTATGACACGGATCTATGACAAGGATCTTTGGAACGTATCTATGGTACGGATCTATGACACGGATCTATGACACGGATCTATGACAAGAATCTATGGCACGGATCTATGGTACGAATCTATGACACGGATCTATAACTCCGATCTATGACACGGATCTATGACACGGATCTATGACACGGAATTATGACATTGATCTATGAAACGGATCTATGACACGGATCTATGACACAGATCTATGACAAGGATCTATGACACGGATCTATGACTCGGATCTATGACACGGATCTATGTCACGGATCTATGTCACGGATCTATGTCTAGGATCTATGTCATGCATCTATGGCACGGATCTATGGCACGGATCTATGGCACGGATCTATGAATTGGATCTATGACACGGATGTATGACACGGATCTATGACACGGATCTATGACACTGATCTATGACACTGATCTATGACACGGATCTATCACACTGATCTGTGACACGGATCTATGACACGGATCTATGACATGAATATATGACACGGATCTATGACACGGATCTATAGCACGGATCTATGGCACGGATCTATGGCAGGGATATATTGCACTGATCTACGACACGGATCTATGACATGGATCTAATACACGGATCTATGACACGGATCAATGACACGGATCTATGACACGGATCTATGACACGGTTCTATGACACGGATCTATGACACGGATCTATGACAAAAATCTATGGCACGGATCTATGGTACGGATCTATGACACGGATCTATGACTCCGATCTATGACACGGATCGATGACACGGATTTATGACACGGAATTATGACACGGATCTATGAAACGGATCTATGACAAGGATCTATGACACGGATCTATGACTCGGATCTATGTCATGGATCTATGTCACGGATCTATGTCACGGATCTATGTCATGGATTTATGACACGGATCTATGGCACGGATCTATGGCACGGATCTATGACACTAATCTATGTCACGGATCTATGAAATGGATCTATGACACGGATCTATGACACGGATTTATTACACGGATCTACGACACGAATCTATGACACGGATCTATGACACGGATCTTTGACAAGGATCTATAACACGGATCTATGTCACGGATCTATGACACGGATCTATGGCACAGATCTATGGCACGGATCTGTGACACTGATCAGTGACACGGATCTATGACACGGATCTATGTCACGGATCTTTGTCACGGATCTTTGTCACGGATATATGGCACGGATCTATGGCATGGATCTATTACACGGATCTATGACACGGATCTATGACACGGATCTATGACACGGATCTTTGACATGGATATATGACACGGATCTATGACACGGATGTATGACATCGATCTATGACACGGATCTATGAAACGGATCTATGACACGGATCTATGACACGGATCTATTACACGGAACTATGTCACGGAATTATGGCACGGATCTATGGCACGGATCTATGACACTGATCTATGACACGGATCTATGACACGGGTCTATGACACGGATCTATGACACGGATCTTTGACACGGATCTATGACACGGATTTTTGACACAGATCTATGACAAGGATCTATTGCACGGATCTTTGGTACGGATCTATGACACGGATCTATGACGCGGATCTATGACACGGATCTATGACACTGATCTATGACACGGATCTAGGATACGGATCTATGACAGGGATCTATGACACGGATCTATGACATGGATCTATGACACGGATCTATGACACAGATCAATGACACGGATTTATGACACGGATCTATGACACGGATCTATGACACGGTTCTATGACACGGATTTATGACACGGATCTATGACACGGATCTTTGACACGGATCTATGACACGGATCTATGAAACGGATCTATGACACGGATCTATTACACGGATCTATGACTAGGATCTATGACAAGGATCTATGGCACGTATCTATGGTACGGATCTATGATACGGATCTATGACACGGATCTATGACAAGAATCTATGGCACGGATCTATGGTACGGATCTATGACACGGATCTATGACTCCGATCTATGACACGGATCGATGACACGGATCTATGACACGGAATTATGACACGGATCTATGAAACGGATCTATGACACGGATCTATGACACGGATCTATGACACGAATCTATGACAAGGATCTATGACACGGATCTATGACTCGGATCTATGAAACGGATCTATGTCACGGATCTATGTCACGGATCTATGTCACGGATCTATGTCACGGATCTATGTCATGGATCTATGACACGGATCTATGGCACGGATCTATGGCACGGATCTATGAAACTGATCTATGTCACGGATCTATGACATGGATCTATGACATGGATGTATGACACGGATCTATGACACGGATCTATGACACTGATCTATGACACGGATCTATAACACTGATCTGTGACACGGATCTATGACACGGATCTATGACATGGATCTATGACACGGATCTATGACACGGATCTATGGCACGGATCTATGGCACGGATCTATGGCACGGATCTATGGCACGGATCTATGGCACGGATCTATGGCACGGATATATTGCACTGATCTATGACACGGATCTATGACACGGATTTATTACACGGATCTACGACACGGATCTATGACGCGGATCTATGACGCGGATCTATGACATGCATCTATGACATGGATCTATGAAATGGATCTATGACACGGATCTATGACACGGATCTAAGACACGAATCTATGACACGGATCTATGACACGGATCTTTGACAAGGATCTATGACACGGATCTATGTCACGGATCTATGACACGGATCTATGGCACAGATCTATGGCACGGATCTGTGACACTGATCTGTGACACGGATCTATGACACGGATCTATGACACGGATCTATGTCACGGATCTTTGTCACGGATCTATGACACGGATCTATGACACCGATCTTTGACACGGATTTATGACACGGTTCTATGACACGGATCTATGACATGGATCTATGACATGGATCTATGACACGGATCTATGACACGTATCTATGACACGGATCTATGACACGGATCTATGACATGGATCTATGACACGGATCTATGACACTTATGTATGACATGGATCTATGACACAGATCTATGAAACGGATCTATGACACGGATCTATGACACGGATCTATGACACGGATCTGTTACACGGAACTATGTCACGGATATAAGGCACGGATCTATGGCACGGATCTATGACACTGATCTATTACACGGATTTATGACATGGATCTATAACACGGATCTATGACACGGATCTATGACACGGATCTATGACACGGATCTTTGACACGGATCTATGACATGGGTCTATGACACGGATCTATGACACGGATCTATGACGCGGATCCATGACACGGATCTATGACACGGATCTATAAAACGCATCTATGACACGGATCTATTACACGGATTTATGACACGGATCTATGACAAGGATCTATGGCACGTATCTATGGTACGGATCTATGACACGGTTCTATGACACGGATCTATAACAAGAATCTATGGCACGGATCTATGGTACGGATCTATGACACGGATCTATGACTCCGATCTATGACACGGATCTATGACACGGATCTATGACACGGAATTATGACACAGATCTATGAAACGGATATATGACACGGATCTATGACATGGATCTATGACAAGGATCTATGTCACGTATCTATGTCACGGATCTACTGAACGGATCTATGACACTGATCTATGACACGGATCTATGATTCGGATCTATGACAGGGATCTATGACATGGATCTATGACACTTATGTATGACATGGATCTATGACACAGATCTATGAAACGGATCTATGACACGGATCTATGACACGGATCTATGACACGGATCTATGACACGGATCTATTACACGGAACTATGTCACGGATATAAGGCACGGATCTATGGCACGGATCTATGACACTGATCTATTACACGGATTTATGACATGGATCTATAACACGGATCTATGACACGGATCTATGACACGGATCTATGACACGGATCTTTGACACGGATCTATGACATGGTTCAATGACACGGATATATGACACGGATCTATGACGCGGATCTATTACACGGAACTATGTCACGGATATAAGGCACGGATCTATGGCACGGATCTATGACACTGATCTATTACACGGATTTATGACATGGATCTATAACACGGATCTATGACACGGATCTATGACACGGATCTATGACACGGATCTTTGACACGGATCTATGACATGGTTCTATGACACGGATATATGACACGGATCTATGACGCGGATCCATGACACGGATCTATGACAAGGATCTATAAAACGCATCTATGACACGGATCTATTACACGGATTTATGACACGGATCAATGACAAGGATCTATGGCACGTATCTATGGTACGGATCTATGACACGGTTCTATGACACGGATCTATAACAAGAATTTATGGCACGGATCTATGGTACGGATCTATGACACGGATCTATGACTCCGATCTATGACACGGATCTATGACACGGATCTATGACACGGAATTATGACACGGATCTATGAAACGGATATATGACACGGATCTATGACATGGATTAATGACAAGGATCTATGACACGGATCAATGACTCGGATCTATGATACGGATCTATGTCACGGATCTATGTCACGGATCTATGGCACGGATCTACTGAACGGATCTATGACACTGATCTATGACACAGATCTATGATACGGATCTATGACAGGGATCTATGACACGGATCTATGACATGGATCTATGACACGGATCTATGACACAGATCAATGACACGGATTTATGACACGGATCTATGACACGGATCTATGACATGGTTCTATGACACGGATCTGTGACACGGATCTATGACACGGATCTATGACACGGATCTATGACACGGATCTATGAAACGGATCTATCACACGGATCTATTACACGGATCTATGACACGGATCTATGACAAGGATCTATGGCACGTATTTATGGTACGGATCTATGAGACGGATCTATGACACGGATCTATGACACGGATCTATGACACGGATCTATGAAACGGATCTATGACACGGATCTATGACATGGATCTATGACAAGGATCTATGACAAGGATCTATGACACGGATCTATGACACGGATCTATGTCACGGATCTATGGCACGGATCTATGGCACGGATCTATGGCACGGATCTATGACACTGATCTATGTCACGGATCTATAAAATGGATCTATGACACTGATGTATGACACGGATCTATGACACGGATCTATGACACTGATCTATGATACGGATCTATAACACTGATCTGTGACACGGATCTATGACACGGATCTATGACATGGATCTATGACAAGGATCTATGACACGGATCTATGACTCGGATCTATGACACGGATCTATGACACGGATCTATGACACGGATCTTTGACACGGATCTATGAAACGGATCTATGACACGGATCTATTACACGGATCTATGACACGGATCTATGACAAGGATCTATGGCACGTATCTATGGTACGGATCTATGACACGGATCTATGACACGGATCTATGACACGGATCTATGACAAGAATCTATGGCACGGATCTATGGTACGGATCTATGACACGGATCTATGACTCCGATCTATGACACGGATCTATGACACGGATCTATGACACGGAATTATGACACGGAACTATGACACGGATCTATGACATGGATCTATGACAAGGATCTATGACACGGATCTATGACTCGGATCTATGACACGGATCTATGTCACGGATCTATGTCACGGATCTATGTCACGGATCTATGGCATGGATCTATGGCACGGATCTATGACACTGATCTATGTCACGGATCTATAACACTGATCTGTGACATGGATCTATGTAACGGAATTATGACACGGATCTATGAAACGGATCTATGACACGGATCTATGACATGGATCTATGACAAGGATCTATGACACGGATCTATGACTCGGATCTATGACACGGATCTATGACACTGATCTATGATACGGATCTATAACACTGATCTGTGACACGGATCTATGACACGGATCTATGACATGGATCTATGACACGGATCTATTACACGGATCTATGACACGGAATTATGACACGGATCTATGAAACGGATCTATGACACGGATCTATGACATGGATCTATGACAAGGATCTATGACACGGATCTATGACTCGGATCTATGACACGGATCTATGACACGGATCTATGACACGGATCTATGACACGGATCTATGAAACAGATCTATGACACGGATCTATTACACGGATCTATGATACGGATCTATGACAAGGATCTATGGCACGTATCTATGGTACGGATCTATGACACGGATCTATGACACGGATCTATGACACGGATCTATGACAAGAATCTATGGCACGAATCTATGGTACGGATCTATGACACGGATCTATGACTCCGATCTATGACATGGATCTATGACACGGATCTATGACACGGAATTATGACACGGATCTATGAAATGGATCTATGACACGGATCTATGACATGGATCTATGACAAGGATCTATGACACGGATCTATGACTCGGATCTATGACACGGATCTATGTCACGGATCTATGTCACGGATCTATGTCACGGATCTATGGCATGGATCTATGGCACGGATCTATGACATTGATCTATGACACGGATCTATGTCACGGATCTATGTCACGGATCTATGACACGGATCTATTACACGGATCTATGATACGGATCTATGACAAGGATCTATGGCACGTATCTATGGTACGGATCTATGACACGGATCTATGACACGGATCTATGACACGGATCTATGACAAGAATCTATGGCACGAATCTATGGTACGGATCTATGACACGGATCTATGACTCCGATCTATGACATGGATCTATGACACGGATCTATGACACGGAATTATGACACGGATCTATGAAATGGATCTATGACACGGATCTATGACATGGATCTATGACAAGGATCTATGACACGGATCTATGACTCGGATCTATGACACGGATCTATGTCACGGATCTATGTCACGGATCTATGTCACGGATCTATGGCATGGATCTATGGCACGGATCTATGACACTGATCTATGTCACGGATCTATGACATGGATCTATGACACGGATGTATGACACTGATCTATGACACGGATCTATGATACTGATCAATGACACGGATCTATAACACTGATCTGTGACACGGATCTATGACACGGATCTATGACACGGATCTATGACACGGATCTATGACACGGAATTATGACACGGATCTATGAAACGGATCTATGACACGGATCTATGACATGGATCTATGACAAGGATCTATGACACGGATCTATGACTCGGATCTATGACACGGATCTATGTCACGTATCTATGTCACGGATCTACGTCACGGATCTATGGCACGGATCTATGGCACGGATCTATGACACTGATCTATGTCACGAATCTATGACATGGATCTATGACACGGATGTATGACACGGATCTATGACACGGATCTATGACACTGATCTATGACTCGGATCTATAACACTGATCTGTGACACGGATCTATGACATGGATCTATGTCACGGATCTATGTCACGGATCTATGACAAGAATCTATGGCACGGATCTATGGTACGGATCTATGACACGGATCTATGACTCCGATCTATGACACGGATCTATGACAAGAATCTATGGCACGGATCTATGGTACGGATCTATGACACGGATCTATGACTCCGATCTATGACACGGATCTATGACACGGATCTATGACACGGAATTATGACACGGATCTATGAAACGGATCTATGAAACGGATATATGACACGGATCTATGACATGGATCTATGACAAGGATCTATGACACGGATCTATGACTCGTATCTATGATACGGATCTATGTCACGGATCTATGTCACGGATCTATGGCACGGATCTACTGAACGGATCTATGACACTGATCTATGACACGGATCTATGATATGGATCTTTGACAGGGATCTATGACACGGATCTATGACATTGATCTATGACACGGATCTATGACACAGATCAATGACACGGATTTATGACACGGATTTATGACACGGATCTATGACATGGTTCTATGACACGGATCTATGACATGGATCTATGACACGGATCTATGACACGGATCTATGAAACGGATCTATGACACGGATCTATTACACGGATCTATGACACGGATCTATGACACGGATCTATGACACGGATCTATGACACGGAATTATGACACGGATCTATGAAACGGATCTATGACACGGATCTATGACATGGATCTATGACAAGGATCTATGACACGGATCTATGACTCGGATCTATGACACGGATCTATGTCAAGGATCTATGTCACGGATCTATGTCACGGATCTATGTCACGGATCTATGGCACGGATCTATGGCACGGATGTATGACACGGATCTATGACACGGATCTATGACACTGATCTATGACACGGATCTATAACACTGATCTGTGACACGGATCTATGACAAGGATCTATGACATGGATCTATGACACGGATCTATGACACGGATCTATGACACGGATCTATGGCACGGATCTATGACTTCAACCTATGACACGGATCTATGACACGGATCTATGACACGGATCTTTGACAACAATCTTAGACACGGATCTATGACAAGAATCTATGGCACGGATCTATGGTACGGATCTATGACACGGATCTATGACTCCGATCTATGACACGGATCTATGACACGGATCTATGACACGGAATTATGACACGGATCTATGAAACGGATCTATGACAACTATCTATGACACGGATTTATGACTCGGATCTATGACACGGATCTATGTCACGGATCTATGTCACGGATCTATGTCACGGATCTATTGCACGGATCTATGGCACGGATCTATGACACTGATCTATGTCACGGATCTATAAAATGGATCTATGACACAGATCTATGACATGGATCTATGACACGGATGTATGACACGGATCTATGACACGGATCTATGGCACGGATCTATGGCACGGATCTATGGCACGGATATATGGCACTGATCTATGACACGGATCTATGACACGGATTTATTACACGGATCTATGACTTCAATCTATGACACGGATCTATGACACGGATCTATGACACGGATCTTTGACAACAATCTTAGACACGGATCTATGACATGGATCTATTACACGGATATATGTCAAGGAATTATGACAGGGATCTATGACACGGATCTATGACACGGATCTATGACACGAATCTATGACACGGATCTTTGACACCGATCTATGACATAGTTCTATGACACGGATCTATGACATGGATCTATGACACGGATCTATGACAAGAATCTATGGCACGGATCTATGGTACGGATCTATGACACGGATCTATGACTCCGATCTATGAAACGGATATATGACACGGATCTATGACACGGAATTATGAAATGGATCTATGACACGGATCTATGACACGGATCTATGACATGGATCTAAGACACGAATCTATGACACGGATCTATGACACGGATCTATGACTCCGATCTATGACACGGATCTATGACAAGAATCTATGGCACGGATCTATGGTACGGATCTATGACACGGATCTATGACTCCGATCTATGACACGGATCTATGACACGGATCTATGACACGGAATTATGACACGGATCTATGAAACGGATCTATGAAACGGATATATGACACGGATCTATGACATGGATCTATGACAAGGATCTATGACACGGATCTATGACTCGGATCTATGATACGGATCTATGTCACGGATCTATGTCACGGATCTATGTCACGGATCTATGGCACGGATCTACTGAACGGATCTATGACACTGATCTATGACACGGATCTATGATATGGATCTATGACAGGGATCTATGACACGGATCTATGACATTGATCTATGACACGGATCTATGACACAGATCAATGACACGGATTTATGACACGGATCTATGACACGGATCTATGACATGGTTCTATGACACGGATCTATGACACGGATCTATGACACGGATCTATGACACGGATCTATGAAACGGATCTATGACACGGATCTATTACACGGATCTATGACACGGATCTATGACAAGGATCTATGGCACGTATCTATGGTACGGATCTATGAGACGGATCTATGACACGGATCTATGACACGGATCTATGACACGGATCTATGACACGGATCTATGACACGGAGTTATGACACGGATCTATGAAACGGATCTATGACACGGATCTATGGCATGGATCTATGACAAGGATCTATGACACGGATCTATGACTCGGATCTATGACACGGATCTATGTCAAGGATCTATGTCACGGATCTATGTCACGGATCTATGGCACGGATCTATGGCACGGATGTATGACACGGATCTATGACACGGATCTATGACACTGATCTATGACACGGATCTATAACACTGATCTGTGACACGGATCTATGACAAGGATCTATGACATGGATCTATGACACGGATCTATGACACGGATCTATGACACGGATCTATGGCACGGATCTATGACTTCAACCTATGACACGGATCTATGACACGGATCTATGACACGGATCTTTGACAACAATCTTAGACACGGATCTATGACATGGATCTATTACACGGATCTTTGACAAGAATCTATGGCACGGATCTATGGTACGGATCTATGACACGGATCTATGACTCCGATCTATGACACGGATCTATGACACGGATCTATGACACGGAATTATGACACGGATCTATGAAACGGATCTATGACAACTATCTATGACACGGATCTATGACTCGGATCTATGACACGGATCTATGTCACGGATCTATGTCACGGATCTATGTCTCGGATCTATTGCACGGATCTATGGCACGGATCTATGACACTGATCTATGTCACGGATCTATAAAATGGATCTATGACACGGATCTATGACATGGATCTATGACACGGATCTATGACACGGATCTATGACACGGATCTATGGCACGGATCTATGGCACGGAACTATGGCACGGATCTATGGCACGGATATATGGCACTGATCTATGACACGGATCTATGACACGGATTTATTACACGGATCTATGACTTCAATCTATGACACGGATCTATGACACGGATCTATGACACGGATCTTTGACAACAATCTTAGACACGGATCTATGACATGGATCTATTACACGGATCTATGTCAAGGAATTATGACAGGGATCTATGACACGGATCTATGACACGGATCTATGACACGAATCTATGACACGGATCTTTGACACGGATCTATGACATGGTTCTATGACACGGATCTATGACATGGATCTATGACACGGATCTATGACAAGAATCTATGGCACGGATCTATGGTACGGATCTATGACACGGATCTATGACTCCGATCTATGAAACGGATATATGACACGGATCTATGACACGGAATTATGAAATATAAATTTCCTTAGAGGGGATGGGTTTTGCTGGGGTAGGGATAAGTAAAAGAGCAAATGAGTTGGATGTAAAGAAGTCAAAGCCGTGATGGGTGAAGTTATTTGAAGATGAGTTGTTGGGTTGATTTTAATAGAACAATAAATGTGTCTTGAAAGTTAGGTGTTTAGGAGTACGACGTACGGTGAAAACTAAATGGAGGTTGTAGTAGGATGATACAAGGTGGGAAGTAACTTGTGTGAGATGTAGGTATAAAATATCTAGCAGAGAGGTAGAGAGAGAGAGAGAGAGAGAGAAAACAGTAGTAGGGTGAGATGTTAGTTTGACTAGGGCAAACGTTGTGATAAAAGATAGGAAGAAAACAAAGTGTGATGGTTAGGTAGGGGATCACTTTGTAGTTGGGAGAGATAGAGAGAAAACAGTAGTTGGGTGATGTCCGGGTAAGGAATCAGTCTTACAAGGAGGCATAGTTATGACCTTTTGTTTTGGTTGAAATTGTAAATAAATGGAATGTGTGGTAAAAGCGAGGTATGGAAATTTAGAAAGTTAACGGAGATGGTGAGCTGGTATCGCAGCTGTTTAACTTGACAGTGGAATGAGGGAAATCAATAGCATTAGGGAAGTGGAAAGGTGTGGGGCGGGTTTTAATTAATGACATAGGGTGAGTTTTAGAGTCAACGAGTGAAGCAAACAGATAAGGGTATGGTTACTGTTTGATGTTTAACTTTGGAAAGTTCAATCTGTTTAAAACAGATGAAGTAAAAACTTAAGGGTTAGGTGAACTTTTTAGAAATCAAGCGATGGAGTGAGATACGTAGATACGAATAAGGATGTTTGTTAAAAGTATGCAGCAAATTTGTCGTGAAAGACTAGGAGTGAAGTTCAGGAGGGTGGTTGTAAATTATTAACTGTGAGTGTAACAACACGAGGCGGTTTAGGACTCAATGTGAGGAGGGATGTTGTAAATTTTTAACAGACACGAGACGGGTTAGGAGGCACCGTGAAGACGGGAGTTTGTAAATTATTAACAATGAGTGTAACAACACGACAAGAATTAGGAGTCAACGCGAGGAAGGAGGTTGAGTGTAACAACACGAGACGTGTTAGGAGTCAACGTGAAGATGGAGGTTGTAAATTTTTAACAGTGCGTGTAACAACACGAGACGGTTAGGAGTCAACGTGAAGAGTTTGTAAATTTTTGGGTGGGAGTGTAGCAACACGAGAGGGGTTAGGAGTCAACGTGAAGAGTTTGTAAATTTTTGGGTGGGAGTGTAACAACACGAAAACTTTAGGACTCAATGTGAGGAGGGATGTTGTACATTATTACTAGAGACGAGAAGGGTTAGGAGACAACATGAGGATGGAGGTTGTGAATTAATAGCAGGGAGGGAAAATAGATGAGAAGGGTTAGGTGTCAGCGTAAGGAGGGATGTCTTGAATTATAAGTCGGTAGAGTTACAAGATGATAAGAGGTTTGGTACAGAGGGGAAGTTTAATGTGGACATGTTTGTTGGTTAAAGTGTTTTGGAAAATCGGAATTTCAAGGTTAAGTTTCGCATGAAAAGAAAAAAAAGATGTAGGTTATATCTGAATCTAAAGTGGAAGAGAAGGTAAATGGGGTTGGTGTTGTTTTTAGTCAACCCCTTGCTACAACGTAGTGACCGATCCAGAGGGGTAGTCAAGTCAAAATTTCTCTAAGTGACGGTGTATCCTCAGTCTTATTATCATCTATCGTTAATGTCTTATAACCATCGTTAGACCCTATGTGTTACAACTAAAAAACATGACAAGTTCATCATCATCATCATCATCATCGTTCTTGTTTATCCGTTTCACTAGTCGAACGAAAAATTCTTCTAGTCTGGTAGGTTGCGCCCACCGTACCTCCTGTGATGGGTTTCTAATCGGACATAGTGGATACACGATAGCTCAAATCGATCATGTAAATTGCGCGATCCATGTCTCGTTGAACTGTGCGCTTATGTCTGGTATTCAAACGGTTACGTCTCATCTCCTCAAAAATCATTTTTCTGGAAACTAAAACAAAACCCTCAGAAGAAAAAATGAAATCTCAACATGTCGAAAAAATGATTATCAAGACAAAATAAGATTTCTAAATGCTTAGAAAGACCTCTTGAAGTCTACGACATCAACAAAATTAAACAGAATTACAAACACAAATGAACGAAGGAAGAAAGAGGGAACAGTGATGTTGTTAAATGTGGTTCTAGAAAAAAAAATGAACAAAAATGATTCCCCTGAAATTAGACATCTATCCCTGTCCCTAAGAGGAGAATGCGTAAATAACAAAAACAAAAAGACCATTGAACTTATAGAATCGTGATCTGCGCTAAGAGGAGAATCTCTAGTTAAGAAAATAGTCTTATCAAAAAAGACAATGTAACTTAGAAAACTGTGTTCGATCTTAAGCTTAGAATATGTAAATAACAAAAACAACAAAGACCATTGATCTTCAACACTATTTCCGACACTAAGATGAGAATCTCTAGTTAAGAAAAGAAACAAACTCGAGTCCCCTTGAAACTAGACATCTGTCTCTGTCCCTAAGAGGAGAATGCGTAAGTAACAAAAACAAAACGACCATTGAAAGTAAAAAATATGTCCCTGTCCCTAAGAGGAGAATCTCTAGTTACGAAACAACAAAAAACAAGACCCTTCAACTTAGAAAATATTGTCAAGGGTAGATGAGCACATCTAATTATGAAAAAATTACAACCAAAAAGACCATTGAACTTTATAAAACTGTCCGTGATATTAAGATAAGCACCTCTAATGAATAATAAAAACATGAAGATTAACCTTATAAAATATTACTACTACTAGCTGATTACATCTAGTTAAGAAAAGAAACATAAAAGACCTCTTGACTTAAACTATGAATCCAATAAAACTATTACAAGGAAGAAAGGAAACACCGTTAAACTTAGAAAATATTCCAATACTAAGATAAGAAGCATGGCTGAAGCTGTCGAATAAACTTAGTGGAAATCCTAGAATTAAGAAATACTACGAACAAAAAAAAAGACCTTTTCATAACATAGATCCCCACACTAAAATGAAAACTGTTGCTTTAGCTTACAAAATCCTATAAAACTACTACTACAATTATTTAAATTTACAAAGAAAACAACCTTAAATTAACCACCAACATCTGCAATTGCCCCCGTCCATACCCCTCTCCTCATTTGTACTATTGATTTTAACCTAAAACAACGCGTTACTTGTCCTGGACCACATTCCATACCCCCACTAACTTATTAAAACGGTCATACAGCCAGTGGTAACATCTGTCCATCCAAACCCTCTCGTCGTTTGTACTATTGATTTTAACCTAAACCCACGCCTTCTAAATCCACTTCGTCAGTTTTAGTACATACTTTATACTACCACACCTATGCTAACATCAGATCAACAGCCAAACCCGCGGTTTTTTCCACCCCTCCTAAAGTTGTCTAATTAATTATAAAATATACTAAACCCTTCCTAATTGTAACTTATACCATCGTCTGCCCCCACTATGTTATTTGAATTAAATTCCCCACCAACAACATCTGTCCAGCAGAGTACCCCAAATAAAATACATCGCCTAACAACCTGAAACACATAAAAACCGTGCTTAAAACCCTTAAACACGACCATTAGAAAAATAAAATACAGTTAAAAATAGTAAAATAGCTTGAGAACCACTTAATAATTAAATGAAAAATAAAGAGAAATAGGTTGAGAACCTTTAAATACGACCATTCAACAAAAAAATACAATTATAAAATACTATAATACCATGAGAATCCTTAAATACGATCATTCAACAAATAGAATAAAATTCAAAATAAATAAAAATAGCTTGAGAACCACTTAATACTTAAATGAAAATAATTTGAGTTCCACTCAATACATAAAATAAATATAAAAAGTTAAAAATTAAATAAAAAATTACATGAAAAATAAAAATTAAAAAGGGGAAGTAAACCTTAAATTCATGATTATCCCCCTTTAAACACCAGAAAATTTGAATTTCCCGCGCCACACGTCCTACATATAACAATATGATATCCTAATTAACATAATTAATTAACAACAATGTTGTACAACAACATGACACCTCTAATGAACATGTTGTATAACAACATGACACCTCTAATTAACATAATTAATTACCGCTCGCCGCCGCAGCCGGTAAGGGCAACAGCTGTGGTGGCGTTACGGTGGCGCGCCACACTTTTCCGCCCCGAAACTCTCATTCCTAACTACTTGTGTAACACATTAGGTACAGATGTTGGTGAATCAATTAGTTGTGTAACACATTAGCTACAGATGTTGGTGAATCTATTAGTTGTGTAACACATTAGGTAAAGATGTTGGTTAATCAATTAATTGTGTAACACATTAGGTACAGATGTTGGTGAATCAATTAGTTGTGTAACATATTAGATAAAGATGTTGGTGAATCAATTAGTTGTGTAACCCATTAGGTACAGATGTTGGTGAATCTATTAGATGTGTAAAACATTAGATACAGATGTTGGTGAATCAATTAGTTGTGTAACACATTAGCTACAGATGTTGGTGAATCTATTAGTTGTGTAACACATTAGGTAAAGATGTTGGTGAATCAATTAGTTGTGTAACACATTAGGTACAGATGTTGGTGAATCAATTAGTTGTGTAACACATAAGTTACAGATGTTTATGAATCAATTAGTTGTGTAACACATTAGGTACAGATGTTGGTGAATCAATTAGTTGTGTAACACATTAGGTACAGATTATGGTGAATCAATTAGTTGTGTAAAACATTAGATACAGATGTTGGTGAATCAATTAGTTGTGTAACACATTAGATACAGATGTTGGTGAATCAATTAGTTTTGTAAAACATTTGATACAGATTATTTGAACAAACACAATAGCGTGGCACATATACACGTTTCGTAAATAGCGTTGTACACTTATATATTTCGTACACAACATAATGTGCACTTTTTTGGTCCTCTGACAGCTTAAACACCTCTCATAATCTTGAGAGTCATTAATTATAACAGAATACTTATAATGATTACACTCTATGGCGGATTAAGGGGGGGGGGTGCTGAACGGGCTAAAGCCAGGGGCCCCCGATGATTTAGGGCCCCCAAATTTAGTATAATTTATAATAAAGGTGGACAAATGTTTGCATGAATCCCTAAAAATATCATAAATTAAATAAATTAATAAAATCTTATCTATTAATCTGATCGCTATTCGGACCCGTAGCCTCAGTTTCGAGAAACCTGATTTGATTTGCTCAATAAGAGAACATATTAGCCTAATGAATACTATTTATATCTTTAAAATTTGTTCAAACATCAGGATCTTGTGGTCTTGAGGCAACGTGTTGTCTTGTGGTGCAAGTGGTAGCGGGTTCGATTCCCGGCCGAGGTCAGTTTTTTTCATTTGTCTTTATTTATTTTTAATTATCTTTTTACACTCAATTTTAGTTTCCAGTCAAACAGTTATTTCTTTGTGTTTGGTTTTTTTTATGAATCCCATCCCGGAGTACAGACACATTATGAACAAGGAACCAATGGACTATCTAGTTACAAGTTACAGTCCTATATTAGCTGCTAGCAATCATTTTATTTAAAGGGACGCTAGCTGGATAGGGCCCCAGTTTGAATTGCAGCCAGGGGCCCCGTGCAGTCTTAATCCGCCCCTGATTACACTAATGGCATCCTATTAGACATAGGCCATCTACGTTGACCGGAAAAAATGTGTACTGTAATAATTGTAGAGTTCTTTTGAATGAAAGTAGGAATGTTACTATTAATAGCTCAGTTCGGTTGCTGTGTTAAATTGAAGTTAAATTAAATAAACCAAAAAACATATTGAAAAATTAAACAAAACATTTCACAAATTTTATAACAATACAGATTTTGGTTTGTGTGTGTGTGTGTTTTTTTTTAATCAAGCTGTTTAAAGGCAGTTAAATCATGACAAGCTGCAAAATCATTTTTAAAGTTTTAAAAAGCTTATAAAATGTAGATGCAATATTTAAATTTGAACATTAAAAAATTTGTTTTTATTATCTTCTGTTATAAAAAGTTTGTGAAACAATTTTTTTTAAAAATGTATTATTTATTAGACATTTTCGGGAGCTTTTGTTAAAAATCGGGACGCTTTACAAATAATATTTACTTTGTCTAATTTTATTATGCTAGTGCTTACACTTTTAGTAAATCCTCCATATGGATGAAAGTCTTTACAAAATGTGTTCTTTGAAACATCAATCTTTGCAATCGTTAAATATGAATTGGTTGTAATTCTTAGCTTAATTTTGTCCCATATTAAATTAAAAAAAATTATGTCAAGCTAGAAAACATAAACTTTTTCTACACCATTTGACTTTCTTAATCTCATATGCATTAAACAATTGTGAAAAATCTTTTGCATATCCGTATGTTGTGCAACAAGATTTATAATATGCTTACAAATATATTTAACGTGGATAGCAAAGTCAACAGTGCGCTCACCTCACAAGCTGAGGGGCGTGGGATCTAGACCACGTTATAGCCACAATAAAAATGTTGTTGAATGACTATCGATAAAAAAAGTCCTCAGCTGACCTGGAGAGTAGATGGGCCCCGCCAAGTCCAGAAAGCCCCGAGTAAGTTATAATGGGAACATTACGACCACGAGGTTATGGGACACACAAAAAAATGGTAAACATATATATATATATATATAATACTAATAAAGTCCTTTCTGGTTCGCTTGCTTTTGTCTCCGAAATGAACTCATAGAGTTGTATTAAATTTGATTTAAAAATAGTTTTCTTTATAAACATCATTTGACTTGACTGATATAACAAATGGAATTTACAGTGGAATATAAAGGCGATTTTCTGGTGTGCTACAGCGTGTGTATTTGTTGGAACAACAAAAATGTCACTTTTAAAACTCAGTTCCATCATTCCCTTCCCTATATAAGGTGTTACATGACCAATCACCCCCACCCCCCACCCGTGATGACCGGAACGACTATTTCCCCACGTGGAGTCATGACAAGAAGTTCCCTCAGCAGCAGCCCAGCGAAGAGGTCACTCCTACACCTGGCGGCAGTAGCGTCACGTGTCCATCACTCCTACACCTAACGGCAGGAGTGTCACGTGTCCATCACTCCTACACCTAACGGCAGGAGTGTCACGTGTCCATCACTCCTACACCTAACGGCAGGAGTGTCACGTGTCCATCACTCCTACACCTAACGACAGGAGTGTCACGTGTCCATCACTCCTACATCTAACGGCAGGAGTGTCACGTGTCCATCACTCCTACACCTCGCGGCAAGGGCGTCAAGTGTCCATCACTCCTACACCTCTCTGCAGGGGCGTCAAGTGTCAATCACTCCTACACCTCTCTGCAGGGGCGTCACTTGTCCATCACTCCTACACCTCATGGAAGGAGCGTCACGTGTCCATTCTCAAGGACGCCGCCAGACAGATCTATCCCCCCCCCCTTACGGATGCACATTCTATGAGCCTAAGTATTTAACAAACAGACATAAGGTTTATTAGGCAGGCATAGTGATGATCACATAGTCTTGGGGGAATAAATATTTGGTCTTTTATGATTAGGCATATTTCTTACTTTCTATAAACCCTAATAAATTGTAATTAATTATTTGTTAATGTCTTAAGGACTTGTTATACATTCCTGAATATTATTTCAGCCGTTGTATGCTTTTTTTCCATTGCCACTATATCCACCATAACCCTAACACGGAAAACCAATCTTTTCCCACAGGTCTGACTAATTGAATGTGATGTTTATTCTTATTCGATGTGTACAAGTTTCCATACATAAAGCTTACAACTTTCAAATCTGTTAGATTTTTTATTGATTCATTGACGTGGAATTGTCATCGTTATGTTTCATTTGATTTTCACTCTCAAGTACTTGGCCACATCAGAGTTTTCTGTAAGTCTAAGCGTAAACTTTAAAGTCAGGTATTCACTATGTCTAGAAAAAATTAATTAATTATTAGGGCTGCGGAAATTAACGATTCGTTTCTCGATTAATCGTTAAATTTTTTTAACGATTACAAATTTTTTAACGATAAATTGACCCACCCCTTATAAATGTACTGGAAGTCAAAAAGTAAAATATTTCGGCTGATAAATATAAACTAATTTCCGACGATTACACGAACATTTTGGTTTTAAACTATTGACTTACGTGATTGCTCAAAATGTTGATAAAGGTTACTTTGTCCCTTGAGAGAAATCGTTAGCCTACCATGCAATGCTTCCTCTAAGTCTAAGCTTCGTTGGTCCGTGTGCAAAGTTTAAAAATAACTCGTGTACAAAGTTGCACAACGTCCATTTTTGTGCAATATATTACAAAATTTACTGCGCGGTGATTCTAAACTCATGCGTGGCGTCGGTAAAATATCTGCACAGCCGCCCTGCTTAAAGGGAACATTGCTAGCATGGTTCTAACACTTCGCTTACATATCACCTGCATACCAAACATACACTACAGTATCAGAAACTTCAGCTGAGACAATCTAAAGCAATGTGAACGATTGTTCAGCTAGGCTGGTTATATTGTCAATAAGACCCGCTCAACACTTGAACCAAATAATGTCAATACACTTATCTGTTTTCGTTATTGGTTTAAAAGATGTCATATAAAGAAGACATTCCGGTGTTATTTCGATTTTCGACAAGTATTTTAATAAATGTTACTTATGACACCATAGATTTCAATTTTTGGCTTTAATCGAAATGAACGATTACTTTAAAAAAATTAACGATTAAATTTAAATTAATCATTAACAGCCCTAGTTTTAATAATATCAATCTACTTTAATAGTGATATATAATTACGGATTTTACCGGTAGCGTTTATAAAAATTACAGCTCATAACTCAATAAATACAAGTAGCCGAAATTGATATAAATGTAACATCCCTTGCTAACTTGAAAAATATAGTAAAAGTATTCGTAAAGACTTTTATTAAGTGGTGTTAATAACAAAGTTGTATTTTCAATCATACAAACAAGCGAACAAAGTTCGGACAAGCACTAGACAATTAGGACAAACCATGAAAGTATGTCTGAGGTAATGCTGGTAAATCAAGGGGTTTTCCCGAAATTATACACTGTCCGCCATTTTCTTACCAGAAGAAATTAAGGTCTGTGATTTTGTAAGTACATTTTAGTAAATTTTGAACAATATTTAATTTACTATTCGTTACAAAACTGCACCCACACTATTAGTAATTAAATCCATTCCACAGTAAAAAAAAATGAAACAACACAAATATATTTAAAATACAATTAGAAACGATGAAGCGAGCTACAGAATGGTACTTGTTTCTTGTTCCTTTAAATTTAAAGTTTCCACATAATTTAATGTAACAATCTTAAGCATCATTGAACATTTTTAACAAATGTTTGTTATCATTATTGACATTAGTTAATAAAAAAAAACAATTCAAAAGTTATTGTATTAAAATTTAAATGACAATTAGTATAAAAATAATACAATAAAATATTTGAAGTATAAATGTGTCCGAACGTAAAATGTTAAATTAATTTACAAACAAAAAAAATAATTAAAAAAATTAAAAATAAAAAAGAATAAATAAATCAACAAAAATTTAGAAAAAATTAAAGAAAAAATTATTAAAATAAATAAATAAATAATAATAATAATAATAATAATAATAATAATAATAATAAATATTTATATATATATATATATATATATATATATATATATATATATATATATGTGTGTGTGTGTGTATTTACATCAAATTCCAAGTTAACTTTAGCGTCGTTAAATACAAAATTAACATGCTATCATTTTCGTTTGGTTCACACTAAAATAAAACATCAGCAGGTAATAGTAATTCGAGAAGCATAAGTCTGTAAAAGTAAGTTTAAAGTATCTCTTTAACACACTGTCGCTAATTTCATCCATTACGGAATATTTTTAAAAAGTGACAATTCAAAGTTTGTATTGTTCTGTATACATCTTATTTAATGGGGAAATTTGAAATTCTAAATCGTTTAATTACATCGGCAAAAAAAGTTTCGTCAACTTTTCAAAATGGTGCACTACATCATAGTTATTCCAAAGTACAATTTGATTCTGGTGTTTTTTTCCGTGAGGAAAGCTATACTAATAAAAGGCAAAACCATCAAAAACTAACTTACTGAATAACTGACTAAAAGACTAACTCACTCACTCATTCACTCTTTCAGTCTCTCACTCGGACACCCGCCCACCCACCTACTCACTCACTCATTTACTGACACACTATACTTACACTATACTTTTAAAAAGCAAAAACACTCAGTCATTCACACACTGACTCTATTCATTTATTGAATCACTCACTGAATGACTGAAAGACTCACTCACTCTTTTCACTCATTCATTCCCTCACTCACTCACCCGCCCATCCTCCTACTAACTCACTTATTCACTCACTCAATCTGCTATAACTATACTACAAAAAAGGCAAATCACTCACTCACTCACAGACTGACTCACTAACCCATTGAATGACTGACTGATTCACTGACTCAGGCAATCACCCACTCTTTCACTCGCTAACTCACTCTCTCACTCACTCACTCACCCACTCACTCAATAACAAAATCACTCACACACGCATCAATTATTCTCCAACTTTCCGTTTATGTAACAGCAAGATTCTTTTGGAAATTGTTGACTGTAATCCCCTGCCAGATGGTAGGTAATCAGCATAAAAAAAATACATGTACCATTCATTAGGGTAAAACTGGCCAGCCCTAAATATATTTCTTCTTTATTTGAGCTGTATGAAAATTAGTATAAGCTGAGGCATTTGTTTAAATGTGTGGATCGTGACATAATTTGGTATATAAAATCTTAATGACTAAAATTTAAATTCTGTAGGGCAATAACTTTCTTATGTTCATTACTTTTAATTTAAAGCCGATTTCCAAAAAACGTTGTTTTCTTAAACTGTTAATATTTTATTCCTTAAATGATAAGCACGATTTTAAAATTATTGACGAATATCTCCATCCTGATCCATAGTGTATTCAATTGGTGTTTTGAACTTTGCACCCACACCAATTAGGCCCGGTGGCCCTTAATATATTCTATTTATTATGTAAGCTGTGTACATATAACTGCATCATCAGATCACTATGAAATTTTTTGAAGTTGACAAGTACGTTCCCATACAATTTTCTGGCATAAACTTTTTCTTAAAAAAATACCATTTATTAGGTACCGGGGTAAACAAAATGTCATATTTTCTCACATGAACCATACAAATATATATTTTAAACAACAGCTACTGGTTAGCCATTTGACCAAATTTGGTATATAAAGATTTTGAGGCCTATAATAAAATTCTATAAGGTCTTCTTATAATAAGCATATTTTATGGGCCAGAAATCCCAAATACTTGTTTCTAATTTTTTAAAAAGATTTCCCCTTTTGATTTTAAACAAACTTGACACATATTTACATAAATCTCCATCATGATCTACATTCAAATCTTCGGGCCTTTTTAAATTTCCATCCCTCGCACTGTTTTGACGCTGGGGCCCTTTATATCCTAATAGTCCACAATATATTTTGAATGACCATGACAAATATCGACCAACATGTATATCCATCATGATCATTATTCAAATGAACAGGAATTTTTAAATTTATATTTGGCACCGATTGTTCCCGAGTTCCCATAATGTCATTTTTTTCTTTCTTTTCTTATATAAGGTCTGTAAATATTTATTTAATCATTGATTGCCATGAAACTTTAGGAAGTATTTGTGTACACTCCCACAAAAAGTCTCGAATATGATGAATGTTCAAACTTGATAATTACGATTTTTATGTCTCATATTTATAAACTCTAAGGGATTGAAACCCTGATATCCAAATCTTAATTGGGTTTTATTTCGTAAATCAACACGTGAAAGACTAAATGGACGACAAAGTTCGCCTTGTTAAACATCCATAAATATGGCCCAATCTTCATAAAATTTGGCGTACGGCTTCTCCACTCAAGCAGAAACCAATGAAAGTACTCATTTTGTTGATTTTACGCCGTCAGTAATCATATTTAAAATGTCCAACCATTTTTGTTACTTATGAATACCAATCCTTAATCCTAGTTTGCCGCTGCACAGCGCATGTATTTTGCAAGTACATGTAAAATAATAAGACGAGTTATCTTTTATATAAGCTATCCCAATCCCATTTTGTACTAAAATTATTAAATATGCTGCATACAGGCAGAGATACAGAACTAACTAATAATACAGTATATACAGTGATATGATTTTTAAAAAATAATTTTTGTAACATACATATACATTATAAAAAGTACAAGCTTCTACAAGTACGAGAGACATTATACTTAAATGTACATTTTTTCTTACATATATTTTGAATGTGGTCTTTAAAAAAGTATTTGATCAACAAAAAAAATAATAATAGCACAAATAAAATATAAAACTCAATCTTAAACAATAAAATTATATTTTTAAAAAAGCACAAATGAAAAGTGTTACAATTATGTATACATATTTGGTACAACAGAAGCAATTAGATTTATTTTTTGATCAAGATGGCGAAGTGTTATCTTACACTTGAAGCCCACTGAAAATTTAATATAAAGAAAAAAAGTGTAATCAAAGTTAACGAAGATAACAAATATTTTTACAATAATAAATTTATACAAAATTATCAAATCTTTATTGTATCGTGTTAAATGCAAATTAACAGAACAATAATGTAAACCTTGAGAAATTAATTTCTTCTTCATAAATAAGTAAATAAAAAAAAATTTGGTACAAATTGGCTTGTCGGACCCGGTTACTTATAACCTATGATCGCTATTCGGACCCGATAGGCTTAGTAATCGAAAAACCTAGATTTATAGGCATCGTATGCGAAAATATTAATGGCTTTTGCGTATAACTTTATAAAGCACAATTACTTTCAAGAATTAATGAGCGTATGGTAGTGTGTAGGATTGCTGACTTAAAGGTATATGGATACATTTTCATTTGGAAATGTCTTACGCCACTTGTCTTTTTCAAACTCATTTAGGAACTGGCAAACAGTTGTTTCGTTGTCTTGGTCATAAGTATTTGGTTTCTTATTGAATTATCATTACTTAATTAGGATACCGGCAAACAGTTGTTTCGTTGTCTTGGTCATAAGTATTTGGTTTCTTCTTGAATTATCATTACTTAATTAGGATACCGGCAAACAGTTGTTTCGTTGTCTTAGTCATAAGTCTTTGATTTTCTTCATGATTGATCATTTTACTTAATTAGGAAACTGGCAAAAATTTATTTCTTCAACTTAGTTGTTTTCATGAATGTTCTTTTTGGCCGGTCCCGTAATGCAGAGAAAGCATGAGCAAGGGCTATTATTCGAATCCTCCTCCAAAATTATTGTAATTTTGTTTGTGTTTTCACATAGCTATTTACGGAAACGTCTCAGTTATAAAAAAAGATTACGTCATTATTGACGCGAATTTGTTAATCAGTACATATTTCTGCGTATTTTACAAATAATTATGGCAGGAAATCAAGCCACTCCGGTAAACATCACCGCCATTGTTTTATCTGCAGCGCAACTGGCAGAAATTGAAATATCTCCGTTTTCGGCAGATATTAGCAAATGCTGTGTTACACCGGTAGTTTATTAAAATGGTGGAAACTAAATTAATCTGCTGTTTATAAAATACAAGAATAAACAAGTCTGGAGAATTTACAGCAAACAAATGTAATTTGAGGAAATTAATGATGTCAAGGAATTGTTCAACTAATTGAATTCCCTCTATGCCCGTCTGGTGTTGTATTTTATTTGTAATTGGCATCTTTAGGCTATATTAATGCAGAAGTTAACACTGTGGCAATAAAGAGGGATATTTATATTTGGCGTGTTGTCTAGGGGTATAGTTCTGTAATTATGATCTTCCCGCTCACAACGTAAAACTTTAGTGATCTTCTCGCTTACGACAATCAACAAACTAAAGGGGTGAAAATTCAGCACAATCAAATGTAATATACAACATTTTACATATGTGGAAACTAGTTCCCAATAGATGTGCGGTTTCTATAAACTAATTGTCCCCCTTTTGCATATCATTATCATCATCAGGTTGTGAGCCGTAACTTGATGTTTACTGGGTGGGTACTTAAATGTGGTGACACGGTCCGCCTGAGTCGTCCTTCCCTGCTCCGTGTTCCCTATGTACTGGGTTGGAATAGTTGGTACTGCAAGCTCTCCACGGGCTGGTGTGTTCTGTTCACTGCTGCTGCGCGTAATGATTCTGTCCTCAGTGGGTCTTCTTGCCCTGTTCCGTGTTCCCTCTGTGGTGGGGGTGGGACAGTTGGTTCTGCAAGGTCTCCACTAGCTTGTGCGTGATGTTCACTGCTGCTGTGTTGGTCAAGTAGGTCACTGGGTGAAATACTGTTTTATGGGCAGGGTTGGTGGATATCTCGCCTCTGGTCGAGGTGGCATCGGCAATCACGGTGTCTGACAAGCCGGCATCCATGCGTACAGTGTGTATTTGCGTACGGGCATCAACAGGCACGTTGTTGGCTTCAGTTGCCCGGTTATACTTGACAAACGGGTCTATAATGAGTCTTCACCTCAATATCCTGTCATTCCGTGCAGGGATGAGGGAGGGTGCCGGATACAAGACGCTTGAGACAGCGGCTGGTCCAGCTCTTGATCATGTGTGTCGACAATTCGGCCTTGGCAGGACTGCAGTCAGGAGGTCAGGTTATCTCGCTGTACTGCCGGGTGACTTAGGAACCAGACTAAAAATAGAAAATTATACTCGGATAGTTTTCTCTATTTTGTCCATAATTCATCCAACTTGTCGGCAACCGAGCCTTCAGAGCAAGGTGCCAAAAGGGGATTAAAATATACTCACATAAAAGCAAATACTTATTTAATACATAATAAAACATAAGCTTGAAATTAAGATTTCAGTTCTACATCCACGGTTGCAGACCTATCTGGCTGACCCCTGGATTAAGATACTGATATATTGATGTTATTTATTTTATACAAATATAACCTAATCCATCTATCTGACGGAGGGCGTGTGTAATCACCCGTAGTTAGTGACTAGACGTGGGATATTTAAATATCGCACGTGATCCCACACGGCGACCTTAGACCGTGGGGTAGAATATTCTAACGATTTCAAACATGGCATGATTCATAATTAATATTAAGGTAATCATACGAAATATATTATAAATAAAGATGCTAACAAAGCTAGAGTTCAAATCTTACTCAGAATCTGGTTGGTAATGAATATGTCGGCCCTTCCACACAAAGGATAAATGTAGATTCTGTCTTATGAATTAAATTCACGATGCTGACTTCATACTACAAGCATCTGGCCGGATAGAGTCCGATAATTCATTAACGTCCGCCTTTATACCCTAGGTGGGGCGATGTATTCAATCCTCTTCTGATTGGTCCTTGATTGGCTTCAATGATCACATGATCTGACATCACTGAGATCCGTTTTGAATGCATAATTATTTCCAATCAACACATGTGTAGCTTTTGGGCTGATAATTTAAAGAGTAATTTCCCTTTTTGTTTACACGTCTTCGGTGTTGCAGATGATTGTAACTTCATAAATGTCGTCACAAACACTGAACAACATCATCTAAGGTAGAACGCAATCTTTTGTTGACTTAGCATCGTCTTGTCATGGGTAACTTATTACAAAAGTGGTAGTGAGCTCTTGCTACAAGGTGACCCGGTTCAAAGCAATGGAAGTGATACAAACTGTAACGAATCACCAGACGACCAAAGAGAATAAACTTCTAGGTGGAATCTTCTGAACTAGGCTGCTCCTAACAGGCATGCATAGGCCTGGACTCTAATTTTGATTTTGGATATTTGTCTTTTAATTATTTCTGGATTACGATCTTCATCATGGATTTCTGTGTTGCTAAGGATATTCTTTTAGTCCAGGACACCGGTTATGGCGGGAAGCGATGACGTGCATTGATCTCGCTCAATCAAATTACCAATCTAGGATGTTGTTGAGTCTATGTCTGAAAATTTATTTATTTTAAATGTGTGTTATTATGTTTATGAAGATTTAGCGTGCATTGTGTTTGATGAAACTGTTAAACATGTTTGTAAGGCCATGTGATTCCAGTCGTATGCTGTAGTACTGTATAAGTAAAAAATAATTAAAAGAAAAAACGTACAACATTTAGTATTTTATTATTGGTTATCAGACAATAAATAACACTTGTTATGTGTCATATCAATAAATAACTTACTTTGATATAAAATAATTTTGGACCGGGATTCTGGAGAATTGCATGAGCAAGGCACAATTGTACCAATATGTAATATAGAATAGGACTGTTGTAAAGCTTTTAAATAAAATACAAAATACACAATCAAAGGTGCCATCCGTATTTTACGTACGCGCATAATTCGTATTTTCGTACCACTTCTAACCCCTGTTGCACTCCGTACACTTTCGTACCCCCTCCCCGTCGCATACGTACAAAATCGCTGCCCCCCACCCCCCGGCGTTTGAAAAAAATTATTTTAAGCCAGAGTCAAAAGATATTGGGTTTACACTTTGGGGCATTCCATAAATGAGTTGGGGGGGGGAGGTCGAATAGAACTAGTCTGACATCCTGTTGAAATAATTGAGTCCAGAAACAAGACATCAACAGCCTGTGATCCGTGTAACTACTGTAACATCTGTCTCTTTAATCCTGAACCTTAAATTTATAGCCAGCAATTCTCTCTCAGTTCACGGCCATAACAAATCACGTGTTTCATACATGTAAAGTCATCTCTCATGCTCACACAATGTCAACACAACAACACGTCTCTCACATCCCCCTTCACTTCTCATAAAACAAATAAATGACCAAGACTATGAACGAGCAAATAATACAAGTAAAACATCAAACAATTCAGTATATAAATCTAATACTAAATGTCTCTTCAAATGTCTCATAAAATCACTGTATAGATGTATGTCTTTTTATCTGTACCTGCCTCCTGTACAGTAGCGTAACTGGGTTTTCCGCGCCATTGGCATATTTATTTTTGGCGCCCTTGACAAATGGATATAAAAAAAACAAAAGGTTGGAAAAGATTAAAATTGAATAAAATGAAGGATTAGCCCTCAGCACCCTTTGGCAACGGCCCCGATGCCAAGTCGTTGTTACGCCTCTGCTCATGTATCTAGTTGCTGCTGTTGGCCCCTTCGCTTGATGAGTCATGAACAATTTGTACCGACGCTGGGAGCGTGTACTTCTTGCTCTGATTCTGGTGTGTCAAACTCAAAAATATTTGTAAACACCTCCTTCCACTAAATGACTGTCTGAACATGTTGTTGTTTTGTCGGTGTGTCATACCATAGTTAGTCTTAACGATGTATGACCTTGGCGTAGTTGCTGCTGACTACAACAACACGTCTCTCATAATGGCCACGCATTTGTGACGATGTGTGACGAGGATGAGGGGGGTGTGTTCAAGAAATGTGACGTCACATCAAAATGCACAACTTTAAATAAAAGTACTACTAAAATATTGATTTCTTCCAATTTATCAAATGACGTTTTCAATGTCTTCTTACGTGTTACGATATTAGAATGTATCCTTACACTAAATAAATACTTTGTGACGTCATATTTGAAAAAAGGAAGGATCTATGTTTTTGTGGCGAAAAGTGACGAAAAAAAAAGGGGGGGGGGTAAAAATAGGCCCTCATCACGTGACCTCATTTATGTACTTCCCTTTATAATTTTTTTGTGATATTGTGTTTTTCATGTTAAAATTATTGAAGAACTACACAAGAACATTCAACTTTTATTGTCTTAAATATTGCATTAAAAGAAGATAAAATAGAACAATATAAGAAATATAAGCAGTGAAATCGCCGTCCCGATACGTATAGATAATGGCTGAAGAACCGATGGGCTAACGAGAAACTTCTACTAATTTCAAGAAATAAAAATATAAATCAGACCGATATAGTTTAGAAATGTGTGAACGTTAGGTCTGAATCAAATGTTAATTACTTCCAAGTAATAAAAAGCTCAGAACTTTTTTTGCATAAAAATATAAAACATAGTTTCATAGCTGTCTTGACTCAGTCGGTCTGGATTGCCGTTTTTAGTCTGAGCGGTTTACGTTACTGGGCTTATTAAATTTGTTGTGTATACATACGTACGCATTTAGTCGAGACACTCCGCCCCCCATGCATCCATTCGCAAAATGCCTTTATGTAACGGAGTGATTATTTGCACAGCTGTGGGAATATTGTCCAGCATTATTCACACAGTCACGCATGCGCAGTGGTGTTTTATTGGTTATTTATAGTTATAATTTTGAAAATTTACTAATTACCATTAGCACCGCTAGAGCAGTTGATAGGCGGAGGGGAATTGAATGAGTAAAGCTGGGGGTTCGAATCCCAGCGCGTTCGCTTTTAAAAAAAAAGAATTATTTTAAATAAATATCTTTATTTTAATTTTAAAAAAGAACAACCACAATGAGAGTGCTAGCGTTTATATTATATGCGCACCCAAGCAGGCTCAAAGTTTCATGAAAAATTATATTATATTGCCACATGCCTG
>CALYLW010000991.1:62500-220000 GCA_944989445.1 Ampullaceana balthica
ATGTAGTGGCTCTGCTAATACAAAAAGGGGCTAATGTAAATGAGAAGAAGAAGAATGGATGGACGGCACTACACTCAGCATCCTGTAATGGTCATAAAGATGTAGTGGCTCTGCTAATTGAAAAAGGGGCTAATGTAAATGAGAAGGAGGAGGATGGATGGACGGCACTACACTTAGCCTCCCAGAAATGTAATAAATATGTAGTGGCTCTTCTAATTAAGAAAGGGACTAATGTAAATGAGAAAAAGAAGAATGGATGGACGGCACTACACCTAGCATCCAAGTATGGTCATAAAGATGTAGTGGCTCTGCTAATTGAAAAAGGGGCTAATGTAAATGAGAAGGAGGAGGATGGATGGACGGCACTACACTTAGCCTCCCAGAAAGGTCATAAAGATGTAGTGGCTCTTCTAATTAAGAAAGGGACTAATGTAAATGAGAAAAAGAAGGATGGATGGACGGCACTACACTTAGCATCCCAGAAAGGTCATAAAGATGTAGTGGCTCTTCTAATTAAGAAAGGGACTAATGTAAATGAGAAAAAGAAGGATGGATGGACGGCACTACACTCAGCATCCTGTAATGGTCATAAAGATGTAGTGGCTCTGCTAATACAAAAAGGGACTAATGTAAATGAGAAAAAGAAGGATGGATGGACGGCACTACACTCAGCATCCTGTAATGGTCATAAAGATGTAGTGGCTCTGCTAATTGAAAAAGGGGCTAATGTAAATGAGAAGAAGGAGGATGGATGGACGGCACTACACTTAGCATCCTGGAATGGTCAAAAAGATGTAGTGGCTCTGCTAATTGAAAAAGGGGCTAATGTAAATGAGAAGAAGGAGGATGGATGGACGGCACTACACTTAGCATCCCAGAATGGTCAAAAAGATGTAGTGGCTCTTCTAATTGAAAAAGGGGCTAATGTAAATGAGAAGGATAAGAATGGATGGACGGCACTTCACTCAGCATCCCAGGAAGGTCACAAAGATGTAGTGGCTCTGCTAATTGAAAAAGGGGCTAATGTAAATGAGAAGAAGGAGGATGGATGGACGGCACTACACTTAGCATCCTGGAATGGTCAAAAAGATGTAGTGGCTCTGCTAATTGAAAAAGGGGCTAATGTAAATGAGAAGAAGGAGGATGGATGGACGGCACTACACTTAGCCTCCCAGAAAGGTCATAAAGATGTAGTGGCTCTGCTAATTGAAAAAGGGGCTAATGTAAATGAGAAGAAGAAGAATGGATGGACGGCACTACACTCAGCATCCTGTAATGGTCATAAAGATGTAGTGGCTCTTCTAATTGAAAAAGGGGCTAAAGTAAATGAGAAGGATAAGAATGGATGGACGGCACTTCACTCAGCATCCCAGGAAGGTCACAAAGATGTAGTGGCTCTGCTAATTGAAAAAGGGGCTAATGTAAATGAGAAGAAGGAGGATGGATGGACGGCACTACATTTAGCCTCCCAGAAAGGTCATAAAGATGTAGTGGCTCTGCTAATTGAAAAAGGGGCTAATGTAAATGAGAAGAAGGAGGATGGATGGACGGCACTACACTTAGCATCCCAGAATGGTCAAAAAGATGTAGTGGCTCTGCTAATTGAAAAAGGGGCTAATGTAAATGAGAAGGAGGAGGATGGATGGACGGCACTACACTCAGCATCCTGTAATGGTCATAAAGATGTAGTGGCTCTGCTAATTGAAAAAGGGGCTAATGTAAATGAGAAGGATAAGAATGGATGGACGGCACTTCACTCAGCATCCTTGAATGGTCACAAAGATGTAGTGGCTCTGCTAATTGAAAAAGGGGCTAATGTAAATGAGAAGAAGGAGGATGGATGGACGGCACTACACTTAGCATCCTGGAATGGTCATAAAGATGTAGTGGCTCTGCTAATTGAAAAAGGGGCTAATGTAAATGAGAAGAAGGAGTATGGACTGACGGCACTACACATGGCATCCTGGTATGGTCATAAAGATGTAGTGGCTCTGCTAATTGAAAAAGGGGCTAATGTAAATGAGAAGAAGGAGGTTGGATGGACGGCACTACACTTAGCATCCCAGAATGGTCAAAAAGATGTAGTGGCTCTTCTAATTGAAAAAGGGGCTAATGTAAATGAGAAGGAGGAGGATGGATGGACGGCACTACACTTAGCATCCCAGAATGGTCACAAAGATGTAGTGACTCTTCTAATTGAAAAAGGGGCTAATGTAAATGAGAAGAAGGAGGATGGATGGACGGCACTACACTTAGCATCCCAGGAAGGTCACAAAGATGTAGTGACTCTGCTAATTGAAAAAGGGGCTAATGTAAATGAGAAGGAGGAGGATGGATGGACGGCACTACACTCAGCATCCTTGAAAGGTCATAAAGATGTAGTGGCTCTGTTAATTGAAAAGGGAGCTAACGCAAACGAGAAACAGATTAAAGGACAAACAGCACTTCAAATAGCTGCAGAAAAGAATCATGATGAAATTGTTGCTCTCTTGAATACAATAAATAATTACCAGGCATTGAGTTTCCGTGAGTAAGTATACTTCTTTGAAATGAGTTTTTTGTTGTTGCTATTTGATTTTAAAGTTAAAATTTTATTAGTTAACATACTCTTTCTTTTTTACTGCATGTATAAATTTTAAGAATTTCTATAATGTTATATAGGTCGCTTGACTTTGTTTCTTATGTGTTTTTAGTGGCTGTTTGTCCCCCTTAATATGTGTGTATGTTATTCACCTTGATTTAAACTTAAACAATGGTTGTGGGGATTTGGGTTTGGTTGTTAAAGATGAACCTTTGACTACGAGTATTTAACTTCTTAAATTTTATTCACCAGGTAAAACTTAAAATTATGATGCTGCTATATTTTGTGTTAGAAATATAAAATTAATAAAAATTTTATTCATAATAGATTAGTGCTGTTTTAATCTTTATTAATGAAAAACTGGTGTTGCTTACATTGAAATATATTTATTTGTCAATTTTATAGGTAATAATTCAAAATCATAATTCGCATTTATGTATTACGCGGTAGATTATCACCCAGAAAGTTGAAACTAGATCGACAACACGTAGGATGCATCTCATAGGTGTAAATCAGTGAACACAATTCTAAGCAAAAATTAAGTTAAACCGTTCAGTTTTTTAAGTTTGTACATGAAAATAAATTTGTCAATAGAAAAATGTCTGTGTAACTGCATTAGTTGTATGTAGATCCGTTATCCCAACAAGGAAAATTATTCTTTAAGATGAATTACGCCACAGCGCGTCTGTCAGTCAATGCTCGCTATGTGGGGTAAGTCTCGATTAAATTGCAAAAGAATTTTAAAAAATAGGTTTAGTTAACAGGACGTGTTTCTTGTCAAACAATATTGTGACATAACGTCATTGTATGAGCTTATATTATTTTTTATTTTATTCTTACGTTTTTTACAGGCAAAAAAATATTTTTTTTTACATGTGGGGGTGGGGGAATTTATCAGCTTTCATATATTTTTAACTAGAAATATACCCGCACTCTGGAGCGGGAGTGTGCTGACCCTTTTTCACAGTATTAGTTGATGTTTATTACAATTTTTATTTGCCAAGTTATATTTCAGATTCATCTATTAGTTAAAAGCTTATGGGAAACAGAGATATTCCATTTTAAGGGAACAAAATAAAATATAATTAAATATATATAAGAAAAAAAGACGGTTTTTATGCAATGTGTATAATTTCAAAAAGGAATCATTTTTTGTTCCATATTTCTGATAAGTCATCATATTTTGTAAATTATATTCAATACACACACACCAGATTTTGTTTCTGAAAAAAAAATATTTATATATATCCACATTATAAAAAAAGATTCAACCGTCTGTTAATAAGCACATCTGAAAAATAATTAAAAGTAACTTTAGAAATGGCCTATGTTATTCCGACTACAAAGGAATGGACATACCATGTTCAATTCGCAATTCATATTAATTAAGCGTTTTCATGATCACTTTATTAAATTTAGTCATCTTCTGTTGATACAATAAAATACAAAATACACAAACAAATTGTGCAATTAAAACAATAAATTTGAGCTTTATTTTAAAATATTTATGTTAAATATTTTAAAATAAAATATGTTTTAAGAATATTATTATTACTTATGTAAGTATTGTAAAAATGTATTTTATGTTGTACTGATGAAGGCATTAGCCGAAACGTTTATTGTCGTTTTAGTTTAAAATAAAGCTCAAATTTATTGTTTTAATTGCACAATTTGTTTGTGTATTTTGTATTTTATTTAAAAGCTTTATCGCAGTCCCATTCTGTTCTGTTGATACGTTCGGTAGTGAATCTTTATAATGTATGGTGTATATATATATAGCTTATGTAAACTTTTTTAAAGTGTAAGCTTATTTGACATAGGCCATCGCTTTTCACAAGAAATAAACTCGCTACATCTATGGTTTTTAATTAAATGTCGAGTTATGAATTATATTTTTAAAAAATCGCAATTTCATTCACACATTTAAAATATTAATCCAAGGCATCATGGAAAAATTAAAATAAAATAAATTAAATGCTTTACTAATATATAAAGCTCAGTTGATGTTTGTATGTTTGTTTGTTTGTATCCATTAAAAAAAGGCCACTGCTTTGTTGACATTTTTCCAAAAGATCTCTACCACTGTCGTCACTAAAAAAGCTGATATATTTACGACACTGCATCGTAACACAATTGTAATTAATACAATATTTGTAACGGCGTCTATGAGATAAAGATAATATGGCCCCCTCAAAGGCAAAATCTACTTAACCTATAGCGTCAATAAATTTAATTATAAATGTTATATATGAAATGTTGTTTCTAAAATACTTGAAAGAAACTAAAGCAGACGTATTAAAATGAATTCAAGGAAATGTGTGCATCGTAATTAGACAATAATAATAAATGGTTATAGAAATATTCTGGCTTAATAAAAAGTCTACTC
Organism: Ampullaceana balthica; assembly: GCA_944989445.1. Classification (NCBI taxonomy): domain Eukaryota; kingdom Metazoa; phylum Mollusca; class Gastropoda; family Lymnaeidae; genus Ampullaceana; species Ampullaceana balthica. The sequence goes on from CALYLW010000991.1 coordinate 67,468, forward strand.
ATAACAACTGGAGCAAAAATAAACTCTACTTTTGTAATCTATTTATAGTTGTTCTAACATGGAAATAATATTTGAATTGTTATATATTTGTGTCTACATTTACGATTAAAATTTACTGCTTTATGCAATTGGTATAATATCATAAAGGAGTTAGATTCTTTTTTGAGTCACTTTCATGGCCCAACAACAGATTTTAAAGAAATTATATTCCACATTTTAAAAAAACAACAACAAAAAAAACAAATCAAATGTCTGTTAAAAAACGAATGTGAAACAATGACAATAATCGATTTTAAAAATGGCCTATGTTAATCCAACTACAAAGGTATGAACATAACAAATTCACAAAACAAAATAATTAAGCGTTTTCAGGATCACTTTATTTATTTTAATCTAATATGTTAATAGTTCCGTCAGCCTAAGTTTAAATGGTAAAAGTGTATAGCTTATGTAAAAGACAATAGCTTAGGTAAAAGACAAACGAAATATAAATGTTGTATTAATAGGACACAGCTAAATTCAAGATGCGTACACGAAAATTTGCGCACAGTAATCAGGAGATAAAAGATTTTAGAACGCGCACCGATAAAAATGAAGCCTTGAAAAAAATACTGGCACAATTATTACATAAATAGGTTTTTATTAAATGTCGAGTTATGGAACAGGAAATAATTAAAACAAATTCGCAATTACATTTAAACGTTTAAACAATTAAACCTAATGCATCTTGTTGCAGTTGTAATTAAATATGTTTACGTGTCTATAATATATAGAAAGTAACAGTAAAGAAAATGACAATTCTTTGTAATGCACAGCTCAAATTAAGAAGTGCACACGAAAATGTGCGCACCGTAATTAGAAAATATAATATTTTTTGAATGCGCACCGCTGAAAATAAAGTATTGGGGAAAAAAACGTCACCAAAAGTAACTCGCTTTGAACGTATTTTGAACGTCCACGTAAAGTTGTTTAATATAGAAATGAGGTTAAATTTTTTCATTCTTTGTCTCTGCATTTTCTGATTATTTAATTTACGGCATTCTGACAAAAGGGACAATTACAAAAACTAACTTAAAACCATCTTCAGGGTAAAAGGAACCGTCCTGCCAAAATTGGTCCCCGTCTCTCATTTGGTTTTTCCGTAGTTGTGTAACAGAAAGTCGAAAAGTGAAACATACAAACATACAAACATACAAAGATACAAACATCAACTGAGCTTTATATATTAGATAGACAATGGTATAACACCAATAGAAACAAAGAAACAAGTAAACAAAGCGGGGCATGTTGTTTTAAGTAAATGCATAATTAAATGTATTAATAGAACAAGGTGTGGGGTCTGCATTATTTGTGTGTTGACAGTGATTAGCGGTCTTCTATTTATATAAAAATCAAAGTATCTATTTATGTATGTATGTATGTATGTATGTATATATGTATGTATGTATGTATGTATGTTTGTATGTATGTATGTATGTATGTATGTATGTATGTATGTATGTATGTATGTATGTATGTATGTATGTATGTATGTATGTATGTATGTATGTATGTATGTATGTATGTATGTATGTATGTATGTATGTATGTAAGTATGTATGTATGTATGTATGTATGTATGTATGTATGTATGTATGTATGTATGTATGTATGTATGTATGTATGTATGTATGTATGTATGTATGTATGTTATGTATGTATGTATGTATGTATGTATGTATGTATGTATTTATGTATGTATGTATGTATGTATGTATGTATGTATGTATGTATGTATGTATGTATGTATGTCCTTTATAGCTGAATAAACCATTAATCCGATCACCATGAAACTTTACGAAATTGTTGAGTTTTTTCCGGGATGATTTTTGTGTAAAAATATATCCAAAATGAAATTGATTAAAATGTACGAGTTTTTTTATCTTCACATCTGTCACCGAATAGGCACAGGAACTCATACACTCGGTTCTGCTTATATCTGTATATATATAAATCAAAGTATGTATGTAAATATGAATGTATGTATGTATGTTTGTCCTTTATAGCTGACTAAACCATTCATTCATCCGATCACCATGAAGTTTTGGAAATTTTTTAGTATGCTTCTGGAATGGTTTGTGTTTAAAAAGATTTTGTCTATTGACACTCGTGATGAGCCAAGGTGGCCCAAAATATGTTTTTTTACTTCTAATATGATATATATATAAATTAGTTAACGCATTAGCTTCTTGGTAAATGTATGGATCTTGACCAAACTTGGTACATACAAACTTGACAGCCCATATTACAATACCAAAGGACATTGAACTTCTAATGTCCATTCCTTCGGGGCGGGGGCCCTTAAATCTTTTTTTTTCATCAGCGTTTACACGACCTTCAAAAGTATTGACAAATATATCTATTATTATCCATATTCAAATAAACAGTTATTTTAAAGTTCATTTCTTGCACCGATTGGGCCTGGAGGCCCATAAAGTCGGTTTTTGCTTATATGATCTATATGAAAGTTAATTTAACCGTTAGATTCTACTAAAATTAATGGATCTTTACAAAATGTGGTATATAAGAACGCGAGACCCTATATTAAATAATGTAGTTCATTAAACTCTAAATGTGCATTCCTTTGGACCCAGGGGCCCAAATATCTTTTTTCATATACGTTTAATTATTTTTACCATTCAATTTTATGATTTTGACAAAAATTAATTAAAATATACACTAAAATACAGATCGAAATAAACAGGCGTTTAAAACTTTACATCATGCACCCATTGGGTCCTGGGGGCTTAGATTTCTTTTTTCTAATATAAGCTTTATAGGCATTATTTCATTCATCCGACTCATATAAGAAATTTAGAAGGTTATTGAATACACGCCAACAATGGTTACTGACATAATTATTTCTAAATTACAAAAAATAGTTTCTTGGGGCCAAAAATGTCGTTTATTTCCTTATATCAGCTAAATTAAGAGGTTTTTTTTTAAAAAAACATTGCATACTGAGTTAATGTATGATTCCTGATACATATATACTTGACGGCCCATATTATAAATAATATTGGAAATTGAACTTCAATCTGTCAATAGTTTTATTATTTTTTCGGCCGAGGGGCCAAAATTTCTGATTAATCTTTTGCAATCTTTTAAGACGTTTTTCTCCATTCGAGTTTACACGTACTTGACAAATATTAACACACATAAACCTCATTCCCCAGATTGAAATATACATGAATTGTGGAATTTACATCTTGCACCATTTGGGACGCCGGGCCTTTTATGTTTTTTTAAAATCTTAAGCTTGATAATTATTATTTTATTCAACGATATCTGTAAAAAGGCATAAATTCAAAGAAACCAATTTTTAATGATCTTGATAAATAACGGCATCCATTATGAAATTGATTGTAATGAACAGACAAACCCAACTTAACATCTTGCACTGAACGGTTTCTTGGACCCCTTAGTGTCATTTTTGTCCGTTATTAGCTAAGTAAAAATTCGTTTAATCTTTAGATAATGAGAAAATGAATTTTGTCCGAACTCGGTATATAAAAACTTAAGAGCCTATATAAAATTACTATAGGGCACTGAACTCCTAATGTCCATTCCCTCGGGGCTGGGTGTAACTAGTTTGCTTTTATTTTGTGTTGTATTGTAGGCGTTCTCACATATCACAAATTTTCGTGCAATAAATCATTGAAATACAATTTTCATAAAAATAACTTTAATATGTACACAAATATCCAATTGAGGTTACACGTGGAAACATAATCACACCAGTCCAGCTATCTTGAAACACTCTAGAACATTCTCCCGAGCTTTCACTCATGTAACCTCTATATCATCAAATTCGTGATTCACATGTGACACTGGGGCCCCAAATGTCTGTATCATGCAAGTTCCGGTAACATATGTCTATGTATACAATATTATATTAAAATATAAGTTTGATGATTAGTCTGCCATTTATTTATATTGTTTAATATCAGGGATCTAAAATCTTAGCCTATACAAATTTTATATATAATTGTTTTAAAAAGATAAATCTCGTAGTCTTGTTAGAGGCGCAACATTAGCAGGCATAAAAATAACCTAAAAAATAGCGCGGCCTCCTACCCCTAACACAAGGTCAAAAATACTTACACAGTTTGGGTCCCTTATCTGTTGATATTTAACCAAACTCAGTGCAACGGAATTTTGCAAGTCCTAAGATGACGAAGCTTTACTGTTGTAATTTATGTTTTACTTGTTTTTCTTTTCCGACTGATATAGAGTTCGTACGTTCCATGTGCCTATAGTTGTTCCTTCTCTGGGAAATTTTACTGGGTTAGTACTAGTAGAATATAAAATGTCCCAACCCTGATGGCATTCAGTTAAGAGTCTTGTCGTCATGGTCCCCGGGAAAAAAAAAGTAAAAAATGACCCACTTAACGGGATTCTATGGAGCTAAAATTTTGTACATATACTTTTTGTCACCGAACAATGCATTCTTTCAAAATTTTATTTGATTGAATGTTCTGTACTGTATTAGTATTTAATTTTTAAATGATCTCTATGTATCTCTGTGTAGGATGTAAATCTTTATGCTAGTCTGTCGCGCGGTGCGTATTCCATTGAACATAATCTATACTTTTAATAATGTCTCATATTTATACGATGTAGAGTCAAAAACACTGTTTTATGGGCTGTTAAATTAATTATTATTATTATTGTACATAAAAAACTTAAATACATATTTATTACCAAATAAAATGCATTAGTTGCTATGTATAAATATTGAATAAATAAAAGCTAATGATATCACTTTTTTTATTTTAACCTTCGCTTACAGTGAAGTTGTTTTGTCAAGTCCTGAAATACAACCATACTTAAATGATTGCTCAAATAACCAGTAAGTGACTTATACTAAAATATATCACAATTTCAACAATCATATATATATTTACGCTCAATTATCGCTGATTGTGGCCTAACACTAAATCATAATCCTTTTGGTTTCCAGATTAACATTAACCAAACTACGCACGAACTATGACGTCAGCATTTTTGTTGTAAACAGTGCTGACTGACTCAAAAAGTTATTTTTTGGTGCAGTAATTTGGTGCGCTGCTTTCTAAAAATACTTTAAAAATCGCGTGGTGATTAGCACTGTAAAAAATATTATATACATACTTTGTGTACATTTCAGGAATATTTAGTGTTTATCATACAAGGATAGGTTACTTGGACTTTTGACCAAATAAAACCTTATTTTAAAATACTTTGTGTACATTTAAGAAATTATAAAATTACGTATTTATCATACAAGGACAAGTTAGGTGGGCTTTTGAAAAACGTGGGCGCCTGTGGCCCCCTTAAAAAAAAGGGGGCGCCGCAGCACAAACTGGTATATATATATATATATATTTATATATATATATATATATATACATATATATGTTTATATATATATTATATATACATATATATATGTGTGTGTGTGTGTTTGTTTGTTTGTATATACATACATATATATTATATATATATTTATATATATATATATATATATATTATATATATTTATATATATATATATATATATATATTAGGGCTGGAACGGATATAAAAACATTATTTTGATTAATCGATAAAAAATTTAATCGATTTAACAATTAATTTAGGTTGAATATATATTGATAACACATATGTAGATCCCGTCATTTTTTCCCAAAATAGAAAATTCGAGGTAATTTTTTGGCTCCACAATTTTGTGATGTAACACAACAAATTCGTTGTTACATGCGACAAAATAAGGAAGAAAACCCGTTTGTTTACGTGTGCACGTCTAAATAATGAACAATAATATGAGGGAAAAGTATGTCAGTAACAAAAAATATAAATTATTAATAGATTGGGGAAAAAAACTATTAAAATTTTCAAAAATTGTATTGAAATTTTAATCGAATTAATTTAATTTATTAAAATTTGTAACTATTAATCGATTAGTTAGTTTATCGTTAATTTCCGCAGCCTTAATATATATATACATATCTTTACATGTATATAACATAAACTAAAACACACACAACACACACACACAACACACATACATCTTTATATAAATATATTATATTATATATATATATATATATATATATATATATATATATATATATGAAAATAAATAAATAATTGAATACTATATATTGTTGTTAGTTTATTTATTTTAATTTTATGCGTAGCAAATTAGTTTTTGCAAATTCAAAAAATACAATTATGAACGTAATTTAAAATTAAATTTAAAAATGTACCTTTTGAATTTCCAAACATACGTTTGCTGAGCATAAAGTTTAAGTATGATTGTAATTTAAAACAAAATTGATACGTAAGTCTGGCTTGCAAAATTACTAATATTCAATAGAAATTTCAGTGGAAATAAAGAATAAATTCTCGCATGGCCCTCTTCTTCCAATGCAAAATAGTAACTGGAAAATATTATTTATGCAATTAGTACTATTATTGTAATAATAGTTTTAGGGATAATCTAATTAATTTCTTATTTTTTCGATATGGAATTACAATGATTAGTTCACGAATAAAAACTGAACATTGCCCCATACGAAGCTACCTGTACAAGTTTAACATTAGAAGGAAACTGGCCTGTCGTGTGTGTCTCCACCTGGAGGAGATTGTTGCCCACTTGCTTGAAGAATGTCCCGAGCTGTGCGAGGATTTCGAAGGAGAAGTTCGGTACCTGCAGAAGAGTACCTCTATGGCGATGCCCACTTGATGAGGCTCGCATGCGATAAAATGAACGGGTCTTAAGAGCCTAAATGCTAGACCCAAAAGAGAATGAATATTCACAAGTTCACGTAGCATCCAATCGTTACATACATTCTTATTTAATTTGTGTGAGATTTTCTTTTGGTAATGAAAATATATTTGCTGCATAAATGTTCACATTTTTCATGATTACACAATTGTTCCATAGTTCATTAAAATCAATAATAATAATAATAAGACAACCACATGTGAAGTTGTATTTGAAAAGGGCCTTGATATAATTAACGCTGTACTCCGTTTTCGACATCCAAAACAAAAATGAAAACACTAAACGATTCCAACTAAATGATATTTATATGATGTTATTTCACACCAAAACTTAAATGTTCATTCATGTCAGGCTTTAATCTATTACAACGTTAGGTTTATTAGATAAATAATGAAACACTAAGTAAGCAAATGATGATTTTTTAAAAAAAACAAATAAGTTATACGATTTTTTAATGTTAATTTTATAAGGAAAATTAAAATCATTTTAATTTATATGCACCTAAAGTGTCTTACATTTAAAAATATAACAGCTTTAACGACTGAGTTTATCTTAAAGTTTAAGATAAGTTGTTTAAAAATATACTGATGTACTTCTGCTAGTGTTGAGCTTGAGAAACTGATTTTGAAGAGCAATACTATTATATCTTCTATTTATCTAGACAACCTTAGTTTGATCTAAATCTTTTGTTTATGTTCAATAAAATATAATGCACATTTAAAAAATGCTATTTAGCAAACCTTTTAAAATTTTTGAATAGAATGATACACTGACGTTTACGGAATGGGACCTAATGAAATATGAAGACAGATATTCACGTTTGAAATTTTTAAAAATTAAATAATATTTTTGTACATAAGATAACAAAGCAGATGTTAGAAACTTTGACAAATTCTAAAATTGTCGATACATTAAACATGTATCTAGGCACCTTTCTTTCTTTTCTGATGATACACATATTCTGAAATTTCATTTGAATAAAGTTTAAAACACATAAGCTAACAATTAACAAAATTTATGTTCTTTTATCTTCAGGGTTCAAATTATTGTAATTCAAAGCGTTAACATTCACCATAATGAACATTTTGTCGGAGAAGGAACAATTAATGTGATACAGAGAGGATCCAAATAAGAGGGAACGTCGCAACAGAAAAAGGTCTTTTAATCGTTAAATACTAAAAATGATTTTGATAGACCAATAGAGAATGTGATAAGTTGACCAAGGATCAAAACCATATCTATTAGATGGTGTAAGACTATTACATGATAGACTAATAGAGAATGTGATAAGTTGACCAAGGATCAAAACCATATCTATTAGATGGTGTAAGACTATTACATGATAGACTAATAGAGAATGTGATAAGTTGACCAAGGATCAAGACCGTGTCTATTAGATGGTGTTAGACAATTACATGATAGACTACTAGAGAATGTGATAAATTGACCAAGGATCAAGACCGTGTCTATTAGATGGTGTTAGACTATTACTTCTTTAATTATTTTTATTGAAACAATTATAGTAAGGAAATTATTCACTTTTTTTAATGAACCAAAAGATTGTACGCGTAAATTTGCGAAAAGAATTTTTAAATTATATTACAATGATGCATTTTTCTTCATTAAACACCAAAACTTTAAAATTCTTTAAAAAATACATTTCTTCATATAAGTGTTACTTTAATAATCACTTTATCAATGGAATGGAATATAAAATAAAATAATTATGCATATATATATATATATATATATATATATATATATATATATATATATATATATATATGGACATATAACAAGTACTAAATGATTATAGAAAAGTGATTTGTATATATTTTTCTCATACATTTCATTTCTCTTCTGTATATACCTCTGGCTTCAAAAAGTAAGATACTTATAATATAATATTTTTAAACAAGCTTTCGTCATATGAAGAAAATTCGGTGCTACTAGATGAAACATTTGATTTCTGAAATACAAAATTACTTATAATAAGATAAGTATTATAACATTTGAAATCTAACTTATTAAACCGACATTTCATTGCTGTTTTTTTAATGTTTTTTTAAAAATTAATTCACAGTTATTATTTATGGAAATATTTAGGAAATGTTGATCAAAGTTTCTTTAAATTTTAATAGTTGAAACGTTCCATATAGTTTTGTGGCAAGACATTGTGATTTTATTTAGCTTGGAATGTCTCATTCTGGAGCTCATTATTTTAACATTAAAAAGTGACTAAAACTGAAGTGGTTGGTTATAGTTGATGCATAGTAAAAGTTGCTTTTTGATAATATGATGTGTAATAAGTAATAGGATGCCAAAATAACTGAGTGCTTGCAAAATAAAATGAGTTTCTTACAAACAATCCAATACTATACCAGTAAGCAAGCTCATTGAAGGGATTGAAAGAATTTACGTAATGTGATTGCATCCATTTGTAAAAAAAAATGTTTAAAAAATTGTTATAAAACCACTTTGAATTTTGTTTTTCAATTTACTTAACATATATGTATAACAGTTCAAAGAAAATATTTACTAATGGAGGCGTTTAAAAATGTATGCTGATTTATATTGCATTGATGCAGGTAAACACAGTTTGTTTATATGCTTTTTTGCCAAAAACAATTAAGTATACCTTTATTTAGAATAGCCTCTCACATTAAATAATTAACATAATGCAACAATAATTTTTTGAAAGAAAATCCAAATTAAAGCCCCAAAAAAAAATTGGATTTCTTGAAATTTTGTTTTATTTTTTATGGTCTAAATTATTCTTCACCCTTCATTTTGTTTACTTTCTTAATATTATTATTTTTATTAAAGGAATATTATACACTTACATAATAACTTGGTTTTTACGTTTTTTTAATTAAATCCTTTATATTAACTTGTGGTCTATGAGCCCTTGATTGCTTGCCGAAAAAAACTTTGGATCGATTTTTAACGAATTCTTTGTATATTAGCGAGCTGAAATTTTGCAAGCAGACTCGTGCCGATGATATAAATGATTTATTAAAATTTCAGATAAATCGAATGCACCGTAATTAAATTAATGAATTTTTAGATTATCTTTATTTATCCCTATATAACATGTTAATTTAATTTTTTGTGCTAGAGTGTTCCGGTTAGTATGATATTGAACAACCTTTCCTATCGCGCAATATGGTGCGTATTACAATACTTTAAAAAAAATATATTCCTGATTAAAGTTGTTTTATGAGACATGACTAAAATTGTATATTTGTGGATTGTGTTGCGCTGCGTATTATAATGACCATTCTTTAGTTATGTCTCCTATATAAATGATTTATAGTAAAAAACTTGTCGTTTTTTAAAAGTTTTTTTTTAATAAATACTTTATATTAACTTGTGGTGTCAGTTTGAGCCCTTGAATGTTTGCTTGCCGAAAAAACTTTGGATATATTTCTATGCCACTTCCTCGTAAGCTAGCGAGGTGAAATTTTGAAGGCAGTTTTGTGCAGACGATAAAATTTATGTATCAAAATTTAAGATCGATCGCATGAACTGTAAATAAATTATTTAATTTTTAGATTATTTTATTTATCTCTATGTATCATGTTAATTTTTGAGATAGAGTGTCGCGTTGCGTATTATATTGAGAGATCTTTTTAATACTTTCCTGTTGCGCGATTCGGAGCGTATTATATTGCCGATGCTTTTTAAAAATATATTCCCGATCGGTGCGCATTATATTAAACATGTTTCACGAGACATTACTAAAATTTTGAATTTTTGGATTGTCGTACGCTGCTTATTATAAAGAACATTAATTTTGCAATGCATCGTGTATAAAGGATATATAGTCAACACTTGTTTTTTACCGGTTTTATTTTATTATTGGTTTATATCGTTGTATTTTTTAAATAAAGTTTATAAGTAATTTATTTGTTTATATATATTTTTATTCATATTTTAAATCTAGAAACAGTGAGTCTTAAATAACAGTAACATTTTTTACTCGTAAAATTCAAAACTGACATGAGTAACTGTGGCGATAAAGATGTTTAATGTATATAAATATATATGACTAAGTGGTCAAGGGGTGTAATTTGAATGATCACAAGGATCGGTATTTATGCCCACTCGGATACCTTTAATTACCTCAACACAATTGACAAAAACAGAACTAGTGTAGAGTAAGTTAAATTAATTAAATTTAATTACATTTTATACATCATATTTTCAAAAGGATTATTATGAATAAATTACTTAATGATTTAATATAGCCTAACAATAGTCCCTTCTAGTATAGCGATTTCATCATCAGATATTGACCTAGATTAGCGCCCATTAGTATGATACTTAAATTGTCATCATGATCCTCGGAGTACTGCTGCGTAGTGGGCACGCCTCTCTTCTACTGGTTGTTGTGTTGGGTTGCTGTCCGATGGTGAACCGTATTCCCAACGTTGCCTGCTATGTTGGTACACAGGGGATGCTTGATCGAGTGATGTTATGTGCGTTCAACTTGATGTATCACTGTTCCCTCTGGATGCTACTGGGTTCTGCGAGTTCTGCTGATTCTAACGTTACTCTCCATGTAGGGGAGTAATATCTCGTCTGTTAATCAGAAGACGTCAACTGACACCGTGTGTCACGTTGGCTTCGATTAAGTTCGGGGTACTTGTGGCCGGCTTCAATTTGCTCAATAGAATAGTGTGTCGAACTGGCTTCAGTCATTACAATAGAGTGACTGACTGGCTTCAGAACGGTACTGGTAGGTACACAACTGGATGGAGACAAATCTCTGTGGAGTAGATCATACACAGCCAAGGGTGAACTAGTCCTTGATCTGTCCAAGTCTTGTTTCCATGTTACAACAATTACTCCTGGTGTATGGCCGGGTCAGGATGCTATACACGCCTGTGTAGTGGGTCAAGTAGATCAATGTATTCACCGGGGCACCAGGAACCAGTCTAAAAATAGAAACGAAATTAGGGTAGTTTCCTCTAGTTCTATATGTGCTTTGTCCACTTCCAACACTGAGCCTTCAGAGCACAGTACCAAAAGGGATCTCACAATTTTACATGAACATAAATTACTATTAAGACCGTAATAGGTTATCTATTACCACGGGTGCAGACATAAATTACTATTAAGACTGTAATAGGTTATCTCTTACCACGGGTGCAGACCTAACTGGCTAACACCTGATACGTGGGTTAATATCAATATTAACGTAACCTATTTTATACACTTATCGTATTCCATTTGACCGATGGAAGCGGGTGTAATCATAATATATAATTAAAAGAATGGGTGTGATATTTAAACCCTCATGTAGTCCGACATGGCGAACAAAGATTAATTCAACAATTACGAACATGTATTAATTATAATTCAATAATCAATATTCAATTAATGGCAACAAATGAAATAATACACAATGCTTAAGTAAAATAAGTTAGAGTCAGTCCCACACGGGCTGGTTTAGAGAAGTTGGCCTTTCCAATCCAAGAATGAAACACAAAATCCGTTAAACTGAGAATGAGAATGTGTTCACTATGACTGTGACTAACTCCAGTTAGATCTTGGCAGGAAAAGAATGAAACTTTCGCCTGCACTCATATTTATCATCTTCGGATGACGTGGTATTCAATTATTTTCTGATTGGATGTTAATCACCGTCCCTTAGGCCTTGGTTTTGTATTTGTATACCCCGTATTTGATAAATTAATCAGTTCCGCTATTTGCATGTTGAGATTTCGATACATTAGAGTTCATTCGCTTTTGTTGTTTATGTAGGACCAGTCGCGGATTTAGCTATAGGGCAGGGGGGCGGCTTGCCCCACTGGCGCCCCTGTTGGGTCTAAAATGGCGCCCCCCCTAAAAAAGCCCTCGATGAACACCAAAAATGTGTCACAAGAGCAGAAAAAAGTAGGGCTGTTATCGATTAATTAAAATTTAATCGTTAACTTTTGAAAAATTAACGATTAATTAATCGTAAATTTCGATTAAAGCCAAAAATAGAAATTTATGACGTCATTGAACTGAACATTTCAAGGGAAGTAACAAAAACAGGTAATTGACTTTTTTATTGAGTTATTTCCCTTGTCTCACAGACATTGAAAATTAAGAATATTTTTAACTAAATTTTATGACAATGTGTTGATACTTGTTTTTGCTGAAGGTGTGATATTTCAGCGATGTATTTGATCCTTTAAAAGAGAATTGTTTGTGGCAGTGAACACAGTAAACTTTTTCACCATCTTCGACTTTGCCATCCGCAGTTAGCTTAAAAACATAATTTTTTCTCAACATTTCAGTTATATGTTTAAATTTAACTGCGCTGATGCTGTCAGCCATTTTTAGTTTACGTTCCACATAAATTAATAAAATAAATTATAATATTATGCGGGAGAATTTTTAACGTAAAAATATATAAATTATTATTAATAATTAATAATTAATTATTAATTAATAAAAGAAAATTAAAATAGTATCAATATTTTTTTAAATTTTAATCGAATTTTGTTCGATTAAAATAATTTTAATCGATATAAATTTTTAATGATTAATCGAGAAATTAATCGTTAATTTCAGCAGCCCTAAAAAAATATTTCTAAACACGAAACTTCTAAACAACACCATTTCTAACCATTCAACGAAGCTTGCTAAATATCGTATTTCAAATGATGAAACTGTAATATCTGGTTAAATCAATCACTCGCATCTGAATTATCGGCGACAATTGATAATGAATTAAGTCTGCACAATTCTTTTCTTTAATTATTGATTCAACCATTGATATATCTAAAATTGATCAGATGTCAGTTTCTTTACCTTCACTTTTAAAATCAGGACATGTTGTGGAAGGATTTATAGGCTTTTATACTTTGGTAAAAAGCGGCTGGATAGCGAATAGTGCGTTCGTCTCACAAGCTGAGGGGCGTGGCATCTAGCCCACGTTAAAGCCACAATAAAAATAATTAGAGGTAAAAAAGATTTTTTAAACCACGTTTTTATAAGTGTACTAAAAAGAAGAAAATAATTTCACACTTATAAATTCAAGTACTTTTATTTAATATGACTAAAAACGTGGGGCGGGTATTTGGTATAAAAGTTAAAGAGAGATCTTTAAGTGAGAGAATGAGTGAAATGCATGTGTAAAACCTCATAAGCGCCCTCATAAATAAAAAATGCTCCCGCATTTGCTGAGAAGATTTTAAAAGAAATAAAAAAGTGAAAAATTGATTTCACACTCTGTCGAGGACAGGCATACTCTGGAATTAAGAGTGGCCTTTAAACTCAGATAAAGAAACTTTCGTCCAATTGCTGCGCCCATGTTTTGAATTTGGTTACTATCAAAGCAATGTCTGTAAACAGTGGTATACAGTTGTTTTTTGGCACAGAATTAAGGTTGTATGCATTCCTTACGTCTAGTTTACCACGTCTACATACTCTTAAAGAATACCATAAATCTCAATATGAATCTACAGTAGATACCCTGAAACGACTTTCTGATACAAGATGTGCAAGCTGTAAGCATGCAGTACATGAAGTTGTTGGATCATTTTCTGCTATTCTAGCCACACTTGATTCAGGGGAATTTATATAATATAAAGGAAGTGTCAGAGCAGAAGCTTTGTGACTATCTGTTTTAATAACAAAATATTATTTTGTTTTTCTGATGCTATATGTACAAAAGTTATCTTCATGTTATCAAACTATTTGCAACGCCTTTGAAAAACAATTGATCGATGTTGGAAGAAATAAGTTTATTGAAATAAGAAGCGATGACGCTTTTGAAATTCTGAATGTAGATGTCAAATCATTTATTAACGAAAATGGTTCCAAACTAGATGTTAAAGCAGAATTTAAAGAAAAGTGAATTGCAAAAAAGAAAATTATGACAGGCGAACTTGGCAGAGATGAAAGGGCTGATGATCCAATCACACTCTTTAAATCTGAAACGTACGTCACTATCATGGATAAACTTGTAACACAAATAGATGATCGATTTAAAGACTTTTGGGGCACAGTTAATTATTTCTATTGTATTGATCCATCACAATTGTCGGAAGAAAATAAAGATTATTTTCAAAGTTTATGCAAAATTTACAAACACGACATTAACCTTGAAGAAGCAATCGTAGAATATAAGATTTTATACATTAATACACCTAACGTTATATAGTGAACTACAACTTAAAAAGGTTCAGCCATGCGGAGCCGCATACAGTAGTCACGACGCCAAACTGGAGGCGATCTGCAGGGGTTTGAAGGAAGTGCGCCGGCGTCTAGCAAGGAGAAAGGTTTTTCCGACCGTCGTAGTCTTCACCGACTCACGGTTTTCGCTTGAGACTGTCGGTCGATCCTCTCTGGAGAAGAAAATGGTCAGTGTTATTTGAAACAGTAGGTGAAATCCTATCACGAGACGGAAAAGCAGTCCTTCAGTATATCACTGGGCATAGTGGCGAGCCTCACTCAGACAGGGTCGATAAGTTGGAGAGAGATGGTTCAGCTCAGCCCCATCCCGATTGCCCGATGACCCAGCTGGGGGTCAGATCGTGGCTTAAAGACCATTTCCGATAGAAATGGCTTCAGGGCTGGGCATCTGGAATCACGGCCAGAAAAGTATTCCAGTACATGCCGCGACCGAGCAAAAGCGACTCCTGATGGGATATTGGACGTAGCTATCAGACGCTCATAACTAGAATGAGAACTGAACATTGTCCCATACGAAGCTACTTGTACAAATTTAACACTAGAGTACCCCGAGCTGTGCGGGGATTTGGAAGAAGAAGTCACGGTACCTGAAGAGGAGTACCTTTATGGTGATGCCCGCTTGATGAGGCTCGCATGCGATAAAATGAACCGGGTCCTAAGAGCTTAGCGGCTCGACCCAAAAGGGAATGTAGATTCACAATGAAATCACGTAGAAAGCAATTTATATAGGGCTCAGGGCTCTATCTTATCTTATCTTATCTTATCTGTTACAGACGCTCCTTCTATACAGAAGAATATTGCGTCATATGCTTATCCATGGTTTTTATTTAGTCCTGCATTCTTATTCAAGTTTTGAATGTTTATTTAAGGAGCGTACAATCATTGTTTGTGTAAACTTCCAGTGATAAATATTTTTTTTTAAAATTCTGAAGTAAATTGTTTAGTTTATAAGTATAATATTATTGGCACTCTTTGTGTGTGTGTTACTAATCATGACCAATCCGCTCCACAAAATTCTCTGTGTTTTTCATTATTTGTAGCATCAGATTACCTGGACTTAAACTGAACTATTTTGCCAGATAAAATTCTCATTTCATTATTTCAGATAGAAAATTATTACAAGAACTAAAAAGAGTAGCTCTTAAAATTTTATTAGTAAGAATAAGTTGTTCTCTTTGGAACTAAGTTCATAATTTACTGTCATCTTTTTATCCTACATATGATATATGCATATAATATGTATATGATGAATGATTTATTTAATTACTTAGGCCTTTTATTATTTATTAACATTTTTTTTTAAATACATTATATTTTGTTTCCATTTCTGACCTATTACTCTCCTGAATATAAAGCAAATGCTTGTATATTGAAGAGATTCATTGCAATGGTTTCATGTAAACAAAAATAATATTAAATAATGTACTTTGAATGATCAACGCAGCATTTATTATTTAACACTTAGTTATTTGTTTGAGTTACTGTCACTGCTATTTATGGCAAGCTGAACAAACTGATGTGTCATCTTGCAGATAGTACAACAAACTATTGGAGGCCTATAAAAAATTTAATTAAATTCTAATTCATTATCAAAACATTTTAGATGTTTTATTTAGCCCAAAGACTATAAACTTATTATGCTGAGTTTTCTGAGTTAAAGTCTGCTAGGATATTCAGCAATTGAAAGTTAACACAAAGGATTATGAGAAATTTAGATTTTGTCACCAATAACAGTTCCCAAATTAACTACCATTTTCATAAATTAAATGGATTAACCACATCAACTTAAGACTATGTGTTTCTTTTTGTCTAGCAAGTTGCCATAGGGCAACTCTGAAAATATATGTAACATAAACAACACACTTTAGATTTCATATTTGAGACTGCAGCAGTCTCTTAAGATGAAAACTTATTAAAGTAAAAGTCACATTTAAAGTGCGCAGAAAAGTTTTTTTTAACATAAAATATAGCAATAAGAGTGAGTCTCATATCAAATTTCTAATCTTCATTGCAGAACCAGCAATTTAGACAAATGAATTTTATTTCAGCACCAGGCACATCTCCACGGACCACAAGTGGTCCGCGGACCCCAGGTTGGAGACCACTGCTTTATACCATATTCACTGATGATATAGTTGACTATCCATAATGTAATTGCCATCATAATTTACAATAAGCAAATACAAACAGTATTACTATCATTAATTTTTTCTAATCTTATTTTTGTGTGTACAAAATGAACTGCCCAAATTAAAAAGGATCAACTAATAATAATTTCTATTGATGATACCAATATCAAATAAAACACCTTTTAGTGTAACAGAACATAATTCATAATGTTTGGATACTCCCTCTTTTACACGCAATGTAATCATATTTTTTAAAAATATATTACTATAAATAACTTCAAATTTATTTCTATAAAATTTCTTATTCATTTTAAATTATCAATTCTACCTTAAGTGTGTAATTGTTTTTTTTAGAAGCAATTTGAGTAGGAACTTTCCTGAATTATTTTGTTATTTACAACACGCATTTTTGTTGTTTAACCACACACATTTGTGTTGTTTAACCACACACATTTTTGTTGTTTAACTGCACACATTTGTTAAAAGAAACCAGAACTTGCATAGCCATCTGCACTTGAAGTTTGTTTTAGGGTGAAGATGTGTTTTATGAAAGGAATATCAATATATAAACATAATTCACTCAAAAACCAAAATGTATGGAGGAGTAAATAATCCATGAAATATTTTTAATATTTATACTGAAAAATAATCAATACCAAAAAAGGATGTAATGATATTACTAAAAAAATATATTGAATTACAGGAAAGAAGGAACATGACTGCGTGAACATTATTTACCAATGAATAACTAAAATCGTAACGCGCATACTAATTTTTAAAGCAAAAAAATAATAATAAACTGTACATAAAATTTTTATTAGACCACATTTTTTGGAAAATGTAGGATGCAAATTCAAGGAAATGTTTCGTAAATATTAACAGTGACAGTGTAACACTTTGATTTTTTAAAGTACCATATATACGTAAATATACTATACAGATAATATAGCTTTATTGTGCTATTAGGCTCAACAGTTAACATACAAAAGTTTTCAAGCACCACCCAATTTCATGTAAAAGTAATTAATAAAACAAAATTTTTTTTTGTTTTTTTTTAATTGTGTAATAAAATAGTTGATTTGTCAGTTCTAAATCTTTCAACTAACATGAACCTTTTACGACATTGTTTCAACTGTTTAAACACACAAAAATTTAGTTTAATTTAAAATATGACGCACTTGAAGTTAAATTTGATTACCTATGTCAATTAGTTTTCTCGTTACAACATCTGTTTTAAAGGTGTATGAAAAAATAATATTTGCTTATTAGGTATCAAGTTTTATTTGGTATAATCGCTGCTATACGAATTAACAAACGAATTGAATGGCTGCATCCATATAATTTGTGTTATTGACTCTTATTGAGCTTTTCAATCCTTTTACATTTGATGTACACAAAAATAACCAGTTGTTTTAGATACCATACGTTAAACTTTATTTATTCATTTATTTATTCATTTATTCAGCGCTTTAGAAACTTTTTTACACACATATAAAATATAAATCTGTATTTCAGTAAATTTCGACACATTTCTTTCAAGTACAGTGCTTTCAAAATTGAAAATTCTCTTAATTTGTAAAAAAATATATATTGATCCAAAAAAAAATATAGAATAAAATTGAACATGCTTTCATCATATCAGACAAAGCTAGTGCTTTTCGTGGAGCATATTCTTTCTGCAAAAATAAATGTTTCTAAACATCCATAAAAGTGTTTTAAATAAATATAAAAATTGACGAAGCTATTTAAATTTATATTTTACAGAAATATTCTTAGTATGTTGATTAGTGTTGCTAAAAATATCAAATGGTAGAAAATTGTCCACAGTGTATTGTGAACTTGGTTGGACATTTTTTGTTTTGCATTTGAAAGTCTCATTATAAAGAATCACAAGTCTTTAAGAATCTTACAATATAATTTTTCTTGAAATCGCTTCAGAGTAAAAGTAATTTTTTATTAAAATGGGATCTAATGTGAAAATTCTGATTTTAATATTTAAATATTTTTTTAAGTTTTGAAATAAATCAATAACACTTCAACGATCAATCAATAATTAAGTTGTCTGGCCTTGTAAGCCTAATTGTCAAGGAGCTAATAAAGGGGTTAAATCATGAGCTTTGAGATTTGATGTCAACAATCCATGTAGAGCAGCTACATCAGCTTGTACTGTGTTGTTAGGATCGAAAAATTCTAAATCTGTGTGTCTGTCTTAATGTTGATAGATGAGAGATGATCGCTGTTGTTAATCAGCTGACACGACGAGTCGTATTCGTATATGAGATTATGACACGACGAGTCGTATTCGTTCATGAGATTATTTCTCCCAACTATAAAGAAAAAAATGTAAAACTTTTTTTAAATTATAAAAACTTAAATTGTTAAATTTACTTTTACGAAATTAATTTTTATATCTATTTTGTTGTAAAATAGACATTAATTTTTAATGTGAAACATTTATTTAACAATGTATTTCTCTTTAAAAATATTTTTATTTCAGTATTTTTCTGTTTTTGAATATGCAATTTGATGGATTAAGTTACTTTATTCACACATTTAATAGTTACAAACCATTTTCATTGGTCATCTCCTCACTAATTTATTGAAGAATTCTATAAATTCTTTACTTTACCTTTCCTTGATACAAAATGCCACAGCCATGTTCCAAAAATTAAAGTGATTACAATCACAATAATTGGTATTCCAATAGAAATAAATAAATCGTGTTCACCTTTTGGTTTCGTCTCACTTTCAACTATTTTACAAAAGAAATGAAAGTTTAGTATAAACCATAGTTAAATAAGACATATTGTGTAATATGTACATACGTCATAAACATTTTAGTATAATAAAAAACAGAGTTACAAATACTTTAGTATTATATAACTAGGTTGTGCTGCGGCGCCGTGGCGCCTGCGGCGCCCGCTTTTTTTAAAGGCGCCTACGGCGCCCACCTTTTTCAAAAGCCCAGCTAACTTGTCCTTGTATGATAAATACGTAATATTAAACTTCCTGAAAGGTAAACAAAGTATTTTATAATAGGGTCTGTAGGGCGCCTACGGCGCCCACTTCTTTTGTTGTCAAAAGCCCAAGTAACTTATCCTTGTTTGATAAATACGAAATATTAAACTTCTTGAAATGTACACAAAGTATTTTATAATTATAAATCCTCAAATTCTATTTTTACATCGTTCCCTTTTTCCAAAATTAAGATATAAGCTAAAGCAATGACGTCATATAATATATTTTTTACAGCGCGTCTTAAATTTGTAATTAATTTGCACACCTTTTGATGCACACCTTGTGTTAAATATAAGATCAACCAATGACGTCATATTAAATATTTTTACAGCGCTAATCACCACACGATTTTTTAAAACTGCTATAGACTGTTGTACATCGTTCCTCAGCGTTCCACATCCAATGAGTGAGCCACTTGGGCTTTTATATTATTTATATTCTGTTCACATAGACGTAGGTATTAGAAATGACGGGTTTTAACTTTGACAAGACAACTAAACGTGGCAACTACTTTGACAAGACAACTCGTGAATGTTCATTCTCTTTTGGGTCGAGCCGTTAGGCTCTTAAGACCCGGTTCATTTTATCGCAAGCGAGCCTCATCAAGCGGGCATCGCCGTAGAGGTAACCCTCTGCAGGTACCGTTACTTCTCCTTCCAAATCCCCGCACAGCTCGGGGCACTCTTCGAGTACGTGGGCCACCGTCTCTTCTGGGTGGCCACACAGCCGACAGGCCAGTTCCCTTCTAGTGTTAAACTTGTACAAGTAGCTTCGTATGGGACAATGCTCAGTTCTCATTCTAGTTATGAGCGTCTGATTGCTACGTCCAATTTTCCACCAGGAGTCGCTTTTGACAAGACAACTAAACGTGGCAACTACTTTGACAAGACAACTAAACGTGGCAACTACTTTGACAAGACAACTAAACGTGGCAACTACTTTGACAAGACAACTAAACGTGGCAACTACTTTGACAAGACAACTTAACGTGGCAACTACTTTGACAAGACAACTAAACGTGGCAAGTACTTTGACAAGACAACTAAACGTGGCAACTACTTTGCGTCTAATTATAGATAATTGGTAAATTGAAACAAAATTACATTAGAAATTACTTTATGAACTTACAATATCCAGTGATGCTAAAATTGTAAAATAACGAATAGCCACTGTCAAAATGAAGTCTAATCTCGTATTGACCCACGTCTGATACAGACAGATTGAACATCTGGACCCTGAAATAATGCTGTATTGGGGATAGCTGACTTGCTACAATGTTATAAGTATATTTGCTATTGTATTCTAGTGGGACTCTCATTAAATCTTGTATTAGAAAAATCTCCGTGTTGTCAATGCTTTCTGTGGCTGACATTCGTAAACATATTTCTATTGACAGGTGATGGATTGAACCTTCTGTTACATTATATGCATTGGTCTCATTAGGGCAAAACATGGGAGCACCTGAAACACAGTAATTATTCGTGTCAACTTAGATTTACTTCAAGTTATTTGGTTAATTTAGTTACTGAAAAATAATGTTGAAAGTTTTTAAAATGTAGATTTTCTTCATGATATCATTCGTTTTTAATCATCACATTAAGTGTTGCGATGATTGATAAATTTGTGTATTGTATTTCTTTCAATAAAATGTAATGAACGTGTCAAGCTGAATCTCTATTTTAACATGCATTTAACTCAATGGTATGTTTTGAAATTGTAATGCCCTATGTAAGAAAGAGAGACTGACACAGTCTTTCTGCCTGTAACCCAACCAGACATACATCATATAAACAAACGAGAAACACTTGAGAATCCTATAACTCTACTAAGACTGCACTGAAACATTTATTTTCAGATTTTACATTCCAAATAGACAATTTCATATCGGACTTATACATTTTGTACCTAATGTGTACCATGATGTCATTATAGCTCTGGTTTTAATAGCATATAATTTTTTTTAATTGAGTGTATTCAAAAATATGTACAACTATTTTTATTTGAAACGCTGACAGATCCTTTGCTAAATGGGTTACAAAGTTACAAAGATACATGTTTTTAAACTTTTATTATTATTATCATTATTACTGTTGTATAACACTATAAGGAAGATATAAAGTCTTACATCCTTGCACCCAAAGGGACATGTCCTTTCTGTCAACTTGCTCTCTCAAGATGTCCTTAAGTTCACACGTGTACTGACCAATGTCCATACAAACCAGAGATTCTTTGACCAGTGACAATGATGATGTGTTTACTTGCGACACTTCAGTATGTTGTCTGTCGTGTGTAATTGATAAATTAGTGGGAAGCGCGTTCGTTTCTGCTAAGCATGTTAGGTTTAGGTTCGAGCCCAGTTCTTTTAAGACCAAATAACAAGGATCAGTGCCATTATAGCACACAGGGAATTCTGTTATAAATAGTAAACCTAAAATTGCAAATATAAAAATAAACAAGAGATTATAAATTAATATTAAATATTTTATAACTAACAGCAATATATCAACTTAAAATGTGGTCTATATAATATTTGTTAAAACAACAATTCTATCATAAAATATACTAACTTGTTCATTTAAAATCATCTCATCTTTGTTATATTCACCGAAATTGGGGAAGTTAAAAATGTGTAAAATTTATTTTTTTAATGAAAAACCACGTGTCATACAAACGGAAAAAGGACTGAACGCCGCGTTAACGCAGACTCCTCCACCATGAGACAGACACTATCCCCTACTCCACCATGAGACAGACACTATCCCTACTCCACCATGAGACAGACACTATCCCCTACTCACTACCAAATAAGTCTTCTCCACAACTCAAAGACAACCATCAGGAGAATGTACTTACAATTGACATGAACGCTGAATTTTATTTCCATCTCTAGAATGTCTTGTTGGTTGTGGTACTGACATGAGTATTCTCCACTGTCCTGGCATGTGAGTGAGTCAATCTTGTACTCTAGTTCATGTCTGTCACTCCGGGAAGTAAGCCGTTTGTGATGCAGAATTGAGAGATGAAAGTGAGAGGCACTTGTCTGTGCGATACACTTCACTACCAGAGATGACCCGTTAGTGAGAACAACACGTTTTCCTGTGTTTACCGTTTGATCGTTGGCCAATACAATGAGAGATACAGGACCTGTACGTGATAAAATTTTTCAAATTATTGTGACGCGTCATGCGAGGACAGTGCTTCACTGTTGGGCAAGACATTTAGAGACACAGGATATCCACATAAGATAATGACTAAATCTTATTACTTTAAATCGAATCAGATCCTGCATTTGTTTGGTGCATTAAATGATATAATCGGTGCATTATAACTAATATTGATATAAGATTAAATTTTTATAAAGTAGTTTATGTTTATACAAAATTATACACAATATTTTTCAATAAGCGTGAAACAAGTTGTGCCATAAAATACGTCATGAGAATATTCCCCCTGGAGTTTTATAATTAAGGCATTAAATGCTAGATACTCAATTATTAAAAGAAAAAAGTTAATTAGTGATTAGACTCAATAATGTAGGGTAAAAATATTTACTTGAATAATGCAAAACACAATTTCAGAAAAAAATAGATGAAACAATCCATACTTAAAATATTTATTACAGTAGTAAAATACATACTAACTTATTACTTCTTTCATTGAACATCAGACAATATAATAGTCTCCCATTATAAATGTGTATTAAAACACCATTTAAAATAACACCCTCGTAAAATTGTGTAAAAGAGAACGCACTGAATTAACCTCCCCTGGCTATTAGCAACTAGGTGAAATAATATCCTAAAACTGTGTAACGCTAATGTCAGGAAAGAACTATATCCTTGAAATTGTAAAATGCGTAGGTAATCAGTGGTAATGTTGAAAAAAAGTAATTGTTAAACTATTTACTCCCTTGTAATAATAGACAGACAGACAGACGGATGGACGGACTGATGGATTAATGAATTGGAACATAGATATATAGATAGATAGACAGACAGACAGACAGACAGACAGGCAGGCAGACAGACAGACAGGCAAGCAGGCAGAAAGGCAGACAGGAAGGCAGCCAGACAGGCAGGCAGGCAGGCAGGCAGCAGGGAGGGAGGGAGGAGGCAGGCAGGCAGGGAGGGAGGGAGGTAGGTAGGTAGGTAGGTAGGTGGGTGGGTGGGTGGGTGGGAGGGTGGGTATGTGGGTAGGTAGGTAGGTAGGTAGGTACATAAATTGGATTAAATTTCAATCAAGAAATTCCCCTTTTCCATCTCTTTATGTAAAAAAAAACTTGTAAGTAAAAGTTTTATAATCAACGTATACCTGTCCCAACATCCATACATATAAAATAGTGTTCCTCATCACATGAAAAATCCTGTAATCGGCTTTCTGAAGAGATAAGTACACAATTTTTATCTCTGTTTCCTTTGCCATTCGGGCCGCTAAGGCTAGACGTTAGATCCACTTTTTTATTATTTGAGACCCATACAACATTTCCGTCGATGTCATTAGCTCCAACCCAAGCTGTGGAATAAGACAAATAGTTGGACTACACTAACTGGCAATAAATACATGTTCATTAAATATATACGTGTATGTATATATATTTACTATCGAATCACCCGTCAAAAATGACGGGAGTTTTCAGCTGAAATCTATTTATTTTGAAAAAATGCACTTTTTTGGGCGCCCAAGGCGCCCACCTTTTTCAAAAGCCCAACTAACTTGTCCTTGTTTGATAAATACGAAATATTAAACTTTCTGAAATGCACACAAAGTATTTTATAATAGGAGTGTAGGGCGCCTATGGCGCACCCTTTGTTTTTTGTTTTTATAATTAACCATCATCAAATCCTCTTTTTACATTGTTCCCTTTTCCAAAATTAAAATATGAGCTAAAAAATGACGTCATATAATATTTTTTACAGCGTATCTTTAATTTGCACACCTTTTGATGCGTTGGTGCAGTAATTTGGTGCGCTGCTTTCTAAAATTAGTAGCGTCACGGACAGAGACTACAGACGTGACATTGCAAATTATATTGTTTAATATATACATATATATATATATATGTATATATATATATAGTGAGAGAGAGAGAGAGAGAGAGAGAATTTATAAATGTAAATGAAGGTTTAGATTAAAAGTTAACGCAACTATGTGTGGTTTTAAAACTTAGCAATATTGGGTATAAACTAGTACGACATGGAGTGGTATCGAGAGAGAAAACTTGAGAAAACCCGATTTGGGAGCACATCTGGAATAAAATCTCATAGAAGTAAATGAAACAAGGATAGCTTAAGCAACAAGGAACCAGGTTTTGTGAGCAGATGGGGTCTAATAGAGGACAATGATTAAACCAAGCAGTATCTCACTTTGTAATGGTATCACACTGGTGTATATGTTACGGTAAATGAAAATAATTAGCTTCAATTTATATTGACCTTTTGATAAGCACAAGTCATTCATCCGTTCGTTGAAACGATGCTTCATATCACTTGCATCGGTTAACAACACTTCCTTCATTTTATTCTTTAGAAAAATAACTAACACTTGATAAACAAAAACCCAAAGTCAATTTAAGGCAAAAAAAAACAACATTTGTCGCATATAAGCTGTATAACATAACATTCAAAGCAAAATGTAGAACTATATAAAAATAACAATAGAGCCCAGCATATAACTGAAAACAATCGTGAGCTCGTGGAAAGAGCTACCAACGACAAGCCACCAAAAGTGGTTGCTGATTAGCCATTGAGAATCACATCATACGTACGTTGCCAAATTGCTGTCAGTTAATTAAAGTGACATGACAAATAATAGCAGTATTTATAATGAACGGGCAATTTGATAAACTATCCTAGATTGATGTAGGCAAATACAAAATTATTAAATTACCTGATTTTATCAGTCATTATGTATAATGACAATGCATTATGAAAACTTTCCTTAATAATCACATTGACCGTAACATGATAATATTTAATCCAAACCATGTATGGGATCTTTTGGAAAAAGTGATTTGATGAAAAATGGGATATTTATTCTGCAGTGGGATTATATTGCATTTGTTGATCCCACCAAAATATGAAATCAGATTGGGCGAAAATGATTCAACTAAGAACAAAATCCTATTCTTAAAAGGGAGCAAACTAAGTTACATGATCCCAACAAAATTTCGACGAAAACTGAATCCCCTTATCCAACAGGATGATACTGGGAAAACGTTTCAAAAGAGAACGGGATCCAATTTTACAATTTAATAATACAGAAATATGTGGTCCCATAAAAGAATGGGATCATATCGGGAAAGTTATAACACCTTGAATGGAATCACATATGGTTGTAATCCCAACGAAAAATAGTATCATTGAGAAGAAAAAGATTCGACTAAGAACGATATCCCATTGTGTATGCTATAATAATGCAACATTTTATCCCCTTTAAAGTTTGGAATCACATCGGAAAAAAATTATTACACCTGGAATGGGATCCCGTAATGCAACAGGATAACAATGGTTATGTATTCCAGAAACGTATAGCATCATTTCGGGGAAAGATTCAAATAAGAAAGAAATCCACTTATGCAACGGGATGGCATAGGATCGGTTACAAATAAGATCTATACTACAGGCCCTGAATTATTCGGGAATATTAGCTAGTACACATAAAAATTAGTCACAATATTTTTTCTAAAGACATTACATATATAAAGTTGCTAAATTGCATTTTTTATCTTATGAACATGATTTTACAATGTTTAATTGCACAAAGATTTTTGTTAAAATGTTTATATTTACCTGGCCAAATAGAGAGTGACATAATAAACTTCATTTGCTCCACTGTATCAATGTGAGCTAACACCTTGCCATTCTCCTCACAGTCCGCCTGTGGAATAAATTTTACAGATGTTTTTTAAAGTTACGAGATAACATTTAGAAAGCAAACAAGTAATTTAACTCTGTATCAACATGAAATTACATTAATTTGATAACATTTTATAATTTAAAGGGAAATGAATTCATTACATTTTGTAAATTAAATTATTTGTAACTAAAAATTGTAAAAAATCAATAATTTTTAAATACATTTAAAAAAACATATTTCAAAGATTTTGATATTTTTAAATAGCTGTTTTCGAATGTTTTAGCTAAAACATTTACAAATATAAAGATGAATTATTTGTTTCAAACATTCACACATTATATTACAACAAAACATTCATTGTATACAAAATTATATTACAACAAAACATTCATTGTATATAAAATTATATTACAAGACATTCATTGTATACAAAATTATATTACAACAAGAATTCCATTGTATACAAAATTATATTACAATAAGACTTCCATTGTATACAAAATTATGTTACAATAAGACTTCCATTGTATACAAAATTATATTACAACAAGACATTCATTGTATACAAAATTATATTACAACAAGACTTCGATTGTATACAAAATTATATTACAACAAAACATTCATTGTATACAAAATTATATTACAACAAAACATTCATTGTATACAAAATTATATTACAACAAGACATTCATTGTATACAAAATTATATTACAACAAGACTTCCATTGTATACAAAATTATCTTACAATAAGACTTCCATTGTATATAAAATTATGTTACAATAAGACTTCCATTGTATACAAAATAATGTTACAATAAGACTTCCATTGTATACAAAAAACTAGCTCACTGTTATGGATCTCCACTAAACATTATTCTAACAGAATAAAACCAAATATATTAAAAATATGTATGTTTGTTTGACTGTTTTTCCTTTTCTGGCTTACGACCCCATTCGTCCGATTGCAATGAAACTTTGAGTGATTGTTGATTACCCGCCTCGGGAAGGTAACTTGCTAAAAGAAAATTAACATTAACATTGTAATCCCAACGAAAAATAGTATCATTGAGAAGAATAAGATTCGACTAAGAATGATTACGCGGAAAAACAAAGGTTAAAAAATGACCCAATTGCCGTAAAGCCATCGGGCTGCAATTCTGCACATAGACCCGTGTCACTTAACAATGCATTGTATCCAAATTTTATAATGATCGAACATACAGTAATTAAATTAATGCATTTTTAGTTTATCTCTATACAACGTATGTATTTCAATTCACTGTTTGTTATTGGGTTTTTTTCATGTGATAGTTCAGTCACGCGTTGACGCCACCCGTCGATGCCCACACTCCCTCCCGTCCCTTCCCCCATTTTTAAAGCCAGGGGATATCACTCGGTGTCAGTCTGTAAATTTTTGTCTCGTTTGAACATGATCAATACTTTAAGTTATGTCTCATATATAAGGGATTTATAGTCAAAAACTTTGTTTTTACGGGTCTTTTTTTTTAAATCCCTTATATTAACTTCAAAATCTTGTCTGTCGTGCTTCGTACGTCGAACGGAAAAACAAACGTTAAAAATGACCCATTTCCCGTGATGCCATCGAGCTGAAATTTGGCACATAGACTCGTGTCACCTAACAAAGCATCGTATCAAAATGTTA
The DNA here is from genome assembly GCA_944989445.1 of Ampullaceana balthica. Classification (NCBI taxonomy): domain Eukaryota; kingdom Metazoa; phylum Mollusca; class Gastropoda; family Lymnaeidae; genus Ampullaceana; species Ampullaceana balthica. Next base: position 96,141 of record CALYLW010000991.1, read on the forward strand.
GATCGATCAAACGTACAAAAATTAAATTAATGCATTTTTAGTTTATCTCTATATAACTTACGTAATTCACATTCATTGTTTGTTATTGTTTTTCTTTCACGTGCCAGTTGAGTTGACGCATTGACGCTACCCGTCGATGTCCACCACCCCGCCCGTCCCTTCCCCCGGTTTTAAAGCCAGGGGATATCACTCGGTGTCAGTCTGTAAATATTTGTCGCGTTTGAACATAATCAACTAGTTTGTGCTGCGGCGCCCCCCCTTTTTTAAGGGCGCCTACGGCGCCCACCTTTTTCAAAAGCCCAACTAACTTGTCCTTGTATGATAAATACGTAATATTAAAATTTCTTAAATGTACACAAAGTATTTTATAATATTTTTTAAATAATTTTTTTATGTCAAAAGCTTAAGTAACTTATCCTTGTATGATAAATACGAAATATTCCTGAAAATTAAACAAAGTATTTATGTAATAATTTTGACAGTGCTAATCACCACACGATTTTTTAACTAATTTTAGAAAGCAGCGCACCAAATTACTGCACCAAAAAATAACTATTTGAGTCAATCAGCACTGCTTACAACACAAAATTTTTAAAAAGCAGAGTGATGTCCCTCAGCGTTCCGCTACATAATTGAGCGTAAATATATATATGACTAGTTTGTTCTGCGGCGCCGTGGCGCCTGCGGCGCCCCCATTTTTAAGGGCGCCTACGGCGCCCACCGTTTTCAAAAGCCCAACTAACTTGTCCTTGTATGATAAATACGTAATATTAAAATTTCTTAAATGTACACAAAGTATTTTATAATATTTTTTAAATAATTTTTTTGTATGTCAAAAGCCCAAGTAACTTTTCCTTGTATGATAAATACGAAATATTCCTGAAAATTAAACAAAGTATTTATATAATAATTTTTACAGTGCTAATCACCACACGATTTTTTAACTAATTTTAGAAAGCAGCGCACCAAATTACTGCACCAAAAAATAACTATTTGAGTCAATCAGCACTGCTTACAACACAAAATTTAAATAAAAGCAGAGTGATGTCCCTCAGCGTTCCGCTACATAATTGAGCGTAAATATATATATAATACTTTTAGTTATGTCTCATATATAAGGGATTTATAGTAAAAACTTTTGTTTTACGGGGTTGTTTTATCTGTTATAAGCTTTAAAAAGATTATTTTAAACATCGGCACCCAATAACATTTAGATCTATCCGATCGATATGACATTATTGAAAGTTGTTGACTACACATCTGAAAAGGGATTCTGAGTATTTTGTAAAGTCTCTACTCATAGGGGGCACAACATGTCTTTTTTTTCTTTTAGGAGCTGCATAAAATTGGTTTAAACATTAGCTACTGGGTAAAAAGATGGATCTTGATCAACTTGGTACATAAAAACTGGGGGGCCCATATAAAAAAGAACAGGGCATAGAAATAAAAATGTAATTTCATTCGTGGCCGGGATCAAATTTTGTTAAAGAAGTTGTTAAATACACTCCGGCAACGATAGTTACGTATATGAAATTTTAAAATAAAACTGTAAATGAGCCGGGGGCCAAAAATGTCTTTTGAATGTATATAGAATATTAAATTCTATTATAGGCATTGATCTCCTAATGTCTATTTCCTTCGGGGCAGGGGGGCAGACATTTTTTCTCAACAGTCACGACGTTATTCGCCATTTCATTTACACGATTATGACAAATTATATTGACACATATCTCAATCGTGGTACACGTGGAAATCTGTCGGGTTTTGAAACTTACATCTTGCACCAATTGGACCTGTTGAATTTTTTTTCTTATTTGAGCTATGTAAATTTTTTTTTCCTGCTGATCAACATTGAAGTTGAAGAGTTTGTTGAGTACACCCCCGTGACGGCTTTTGGTCTTTTTTTAAATTAAAAAAAACGCACTTATTAGAGGCACGGTTTCATATTTGTATTTCCTTACCTGAGGTACACAGGCAATATTTTAAACTTTGGCTACTTGTTAAATGGATATATTTTGACCAAGCTTGGTATATAAATACTTGATGGCCCATATTAAAGTCCTATAAGGCATTGAACTCATCATTTCCATTCTCTCGTGGTCGGGGTCCATAACAAAAATAAATGTATTTATTTTTATTTTTTAAATTTATTTGTTTTGGGTGGAAGGGGACGGGGTTTGAAAATGTTCGATTTTATTAGATCTTGAAAAACGTTAACATACTTAATAAGAATGCAAGACTAGACACAAACACCGGATAAGCGTAGGAAGAATAATCTTCTGTATAGAAGGAGCTTCTGTAACAGATAAGATAAGATATCCATCATGATCGAGTTTGCAATTTACAGGCGATTAGAAACTTAATTCTTGGCCAATTTTGGTTGGGTCTAAGAGCTCATAAAGCCATAATATTCGACTGCAATCTTTATAAATATCATTTTGTGTAACCAATGCTGCCACACATGGGGAAGGTGTTGAGTACAATAACAATATAGTATGTAAAAATAATCACGAATTCGGGTCCGGGGCCCCTTATGCCATTTTGTTTTCAAATGTAAGCTGTTTGTGTAGTATTTTAATAATCCGATTTCCATGAAAATTTGTGAAGTCGTTTATCTTATTTGCGGGAAGGATTCTCTGATACTTTTTGTTTTATTTACCACTTATTGGTCGAAAGAACAAATATATATATGTTATAAAAACATAATATGTATAGGCCCGACAAGACGTCACAGAACAACGAACGTTGGCTTCCTTGAATTTCTTTTTTTTTCTGAAAACGTTGCAACGCATCTAGTTCACAATCAAAGTTAATACATTCAGCAGATTTTTTTTAAAAAAATACCTGAAAATTCGCCACATAGTCAAATCAGGGAGAAGCGTAACTTATACCTAAAATTAAACAGTGGAACCTCTCATAACGAGCACCTCTCTTAACGAGTAATTCGCATAACGACCCAAAAAAAAAGTGAAAACGTTGCTCCCACAACGAGTTACTCACAAAAGGAAATTCGCCTTTTCTCGACATTTATTTGTGAGCCGGGACTTCCGCGCCGATGTGTCTGTGTTTTTTTAGCACTCGGTTTGTTAGCGTATTGTTCGTGTGTGATCACCCGTTTTTACAAATATGTATTCAGACAGTATTCGTACTTTGTTTATGTGCAACGTGTAATAACCTGTGCTGAAATGTCCTCGAAGAAACAAACACAAGACGACAATCATAAGAGAGAAAAAATAACTGTTAAAATGACACGTAAAAGCAATGAAAATCGAGAACAAGTTGTCTCAGTGGCTGATCTAGGACACAATACAATCGGTTTTGTTTCAAGTCTAGATTAAATAACAAGTTGTTACACTCCTTAACAATTCATGAATAATTTTATTTGAATAAATGATTATACACAAATTGAAATATGAGTATTTTTTCAGCATGGAACGCATTATCGTATTTTACATTGACTTATATGGGGGAAAATTGTTTCGTTTAACGAGTAAGATTTTGGAACGAATTATGCTCGTTTTGAGAGATTCAACTGTACTTAGAATATTTTATGTCATTGGCAGTTATAAGTCAGAGAGGGCTCTTTAAATAGCGTTACGATAAATTTCCACTCTATCTAATTTAATAGATTATTGTATTTTTAAATATTTTTTAGAGACGTAATATAATTATATGTTAAACATCAAATTAAATAAATTTATTTTTGAAGCATACAATGGGGAATGATTACGAAATAATTTTGATGATGCATTGATGACTACTTACCTTGGCTTGATGCCATGTCTGATTTCTTTGGTTTACTGTATAACATCGTCCATTTAATAACCATCGCTCTGCTCCGTTACATCTAGGATATGCTTAGATAGAAAATTAAAATGAACTTTACAAAAGATAAATACTCAGTTATATTTACATTACTAACAAACCTGCATTTTTATAGTCATGTGGCTTAAGTGACGTATTTTTACCATAAAAATATTAAAGAAAATTGACATAAATTAAGCTAACACATTTTTAAAAATGCAGCAAAATTTAAAGTGGCAATATCATCAAGCTCGTTAATTGAAAAGTAACGAAATTTTCATTACAAGATGTAATGTGTAGCTGGTTAAATAATTAAGTCTAAAAATAATTCACTTATCGGTTTTTCTAGCTTCTGCATTTTATTTTGTGCATGTTTATACATTTGTCAAAGGGTAATGCTATCAAGAAAAAGTTAGCTTTGTAAATATTAAACTTGATATTGGAATTCATCCTAACGTATTACTTGTACCATGGATAATATGTTATAATCACATAGTTTTAAGAGTTGTTTTTTTTATATTTAAAAAGAATATTTATTACAAAACATTTTCTTGAAGAAGAGAGTACTTTAAAATGTTGATCTTATTATACATAGGTGGTCATTATAAAATTAAAATAATGAGTTTAATATAGTCTAAAACATTTATATATATATATTTATAATATGTGCTATTACTTTTTTGTATTTTTAAAAAATTAATTAATTTTCTTTTCAAAGAAAGATGTTAGGCTTTTAGGTGAATGTAAATATTGTTAAATAACAACAAAACAATACACGCAAAATTTGAACAAAAATAAAATTAGACCTGTTGACCGATCCATGCATATAAAATGGAATTTTTTATCACATTGATCTTCATGTAGACGGTCAGTATTTGTAATGAGAACACAGTCATCACGTTTATTTCCTGGTTGATTCTCTCCCCACATGTTAGATTTAAGATTCACGGTTTCATTATTTAAGATCCATACAAATTTGCCTTCCACGTCCAAGTCATTAGCTCCAACCCAAGCTGTTAAGAAAGACAATTAGTATATATTCTATATGTACACTACTTAAATACAACGTAACTATCTAAAATTTGACACAATAAAAGTTGATATTTATTAATATTTATAAAAAAATAAATAACTTATGATAACTTTAAAGTAGCATAAACATTTTTCCTTGTTTTTTTATATTGACATACAAACTCAATTTCTACTTACCAGAATATGTTAAGTTTTGCACAATTAACTGTAATTCTTCAAATGATTTAATTTGAGCTAATACAGCTTTGTTTTTTGCACATTCAGCCTGGTGATAAAACAACACAAAAATCATTTATCTTATATTAAATTTTGCAAGTTATCCTTCTATACAGAATAGTTATGAAATAATAATTTTAATACCTTTATGATTAGTCATGCATTAGTATTAACCTTTGAAATGTTTTTGGTGTATTGAATTTTTTTGGTTCATTCAAGAAATCCTTTCAGAAGACAGAGAATTTTTATGTGCTTGTATTTGTGTACGGAAATTTAGAATATCTTTTTATGCTATCTTTATACTATTGCTGTAATTTAATTTGTATGCGTTTTGTGATAACAAATTAGAAACTATCGCCTTATATATATAAGACTATAGCTTGTTATTTCATAATATAATGCTTCTAAGTTCAATGGAATTAAAGACGGTGTAACTCTTGTCAATTTTCAATATGTTAAGTAATGAAATATGCTTCTTTATTAATTTGTTTTATATTTCATGAATGTTTTTACCTGAAAAAATAATGCTTTGTTAAAGCTTCTCAGTTCTAAAGCAAGGAATATTTGTGTAAACCAGTGTTGCTCAATTATTTTCTGTCACGCCCCCTCCCCCCCCAATAGGAAGAAGAAAATATTTCGCGCCCCCGCGCGAAAGTAAATAGTATCGTTTGTCTATAAAATTGTTATAAGTACACCATTTCGCGCCCCCTTTTAGGGAGTCTCGCCCCCCCTGGGGGGTGCGCCCCACTATTTGAGGAACACTGGTGTAAACTGACATGGTAAAAACGCATACTTTTTTTTTAGCCATAAAACATTTTATAAAAATTATATCATCTGAAATCTTATATGTTATGGTAATTTGAAGTCATGGTGGTATTTAAGCGTTTGAGGATATAAAGCATTTCCTCTGAAATAATGATATTAAAAATATAGTATTTGGGACCTACACAATCAGCCCCATTTATTATATATGTTTGCATGCAATTATTATTCTACATTGAAATTTGTCTATTACGAGCTATTGCTAAAAAGTTGTTGGTTTTTTTTTAACGTAAACCTGTTTCCAAAAATAACTTGAATATTTAACAAAAGAATCGGGCGACCAATCATAAGGTACCAGCTCACTAAGATTATTAGCTGAAGACGTGAAATAACAAAGGAGAACAATAGTAATTATGAATATACCGTTGAAAGGAGGATCAATGGCTATAAAGTTCCGAGTTATGGAACCTTAGATATTTAACGTAACTAATGAGTCCCAATTAGCCATTGAACTTGGCTGACGGTTATGTATAAAAACCACTCACACACATACGTATAAAAGCGTAATTCGTATACTATTGAACCTGTGATTCCACTTTTGTGAGCATTGCCAGAATAAACAAAATGGTATCGAAAAGTGATTTGTGGAGAAGACTGTGTTGTTTTTTTCTGAATCTACCTGCCTGGTTATATGCTTCTTAACGATTTTTATTCTCAATATTGGCAAAGATTACAAAGTTTAATTCAGGGCAAACATCGTCTCACAGAATATATTGAAGAGGTAGCTTACACATTTATAATTGTGTAGATTGGACCTTGATCGTATCAAAAAATATAAAACGGGAGAAAAATGGCGAACATGATGGAATATTTTCCCAATACGAAGATTGTCCATGGTAAACCAGTCCACTAACAAAATCAGGAATTCGAAGAGCTTTTTTTAAAGTCATTAAGATTAGTCCAAATTATTAAGAGCTGGTCATATCACTCAAGGACTGAACATGCCACTGTTTGGGGTAAAAGCCAAAGAAAGTCTTGATATACCCACTAAAATTTTGATTAATATATTATAAAAATTACCTTTGCCTCATGCCATGTTATACTTCTTGTGTGTAATGTAAAGCACCTTCCATTTATAAACCATTGGTCTTGCTCTTTGCATTTTGAATCTACTGAAATAAAAATGATTTGTTAATAGTAATAATAATAATATGTGCTTTGTCACATGTGATTAACATAATTTTGTGACGTAAGGTCACGTGTATAAGAAACGCGGGAAGAAAGGAGCATTCCTATTGGTTGAAAGTGATGGGCGAACAGTTGTGTGTAGACTTCCGGCAAGGAAGGAGATAGTGTATGTGTGAGCCACAAGATTTCCACGTTATATTACCTCAAATGATATCTGTGTGTACATAATATACATATATTAAAGTTGTTTTGGATAAACGAATTCTTCAGTGAATTATTGTGCACAAGATTATTTACTGTGAGAACGCCTACGTAAAGAGTTACATAAAGTTATCGTTACATGCTTGTTTGTATCCTTTTATGAAACTTTTTCAAAGATTTAATTTGTTTAATAACAAGTTACTTTTTTTTTAAAAAATGTGATACTTATTATTTCAATTGAGTGTTAGAATATTAATAATATATTTTTTTAAATGTTAATGTTTAGGTATTTTTAATATCTTTTTAAAAAACCTATGTCCTTATTAATGCAACAAATTTGTATTAGAGGCAATGTCCTTACATAAATGTGAAAATATTATTAAATTTGTTTCCATAACGTTAATGTTAAAATATTTTGTAACATCTCTACAACAAACATATGTCCTACCATGTTTTAATAAATTTGTTTTAGAGGGAATTTCCTTTCATAAATGTTACAAATTGCTCTTAAATAACAGATTGGTTGGTTGGAAGAAGAATATAAATATAGTAAAGTTTAATTAGTTTAAACTTCAATAATCTTCGAAATCCGTTCGTAACCCGAAATATCAAGATGAGCAAACCAGAAACAAAGGATACAGAAGATTAATCAGTCTGTCTTATAAATAAAGTAATAATGTAAAATTTGTCCATTTGGTTTCCATTCTGAAGAATGAATTTTATTAAGCTATAATTTTATTTCCAATCTCATCTCGTACACATGTCATTTTTATTTTTCATAATTATTTATAGTTGACCAAGTTTTAAAAAATTTGTTTTTAAAAAAACAGCAACTGCTAAGAAATATTTCACTATTGCGTAGCAAGGGGTCGTCCATAAAGTACGTCACGCTCCAGAGGGGGGAGGGGTGTAAGAAAGTGTGACAGTTTGTGACAGGGGGAGGGGGGGGGTTCCGACCATGTGTGACGTCACGGTGTTTTATATTAAATGTTAATTATTTTGTTAATAAAAAACAACATTTTTGTTCTAAAGTGTGACGTACTTTGAGGTGTTCCAAGATTTGTGACAGGGGGAGGGGGAGTTAAAAATGGTCAAAAATAGCGTGACGTACTTTATGGACGGCCCCCAAGACTAATGAAAATAATGCTGCACACGCCAGCTAAACCAGGCCACCATTGTACCTTTAAGGAATATTTGTACCTGTACTGATTAGCTCTCCTTTCTACTGTATGCTAAATTTTGAATTGAATATTAGATATCGTTCCTTTTCTCTTTCATTATCTATTTTACTGTCTTTCTTTCTCTATCTCTCTCTCTCTCTCTCTCTCTTTCCCTCTCCCACTCCTTCTCTATCTATCTATCTATCTATCTATCTATCTATCTATCTATCTATCTATCTATCTATCTATCTATCTATCTATCTATCTATCTATCTATTTATCTATTAATCCCTCTATCTATCTATCCATCTATGCATCTATCCAAATATCCATCCTCCTATCCTATTTATTTATCTATCTATCATATATATCTATCTATCTAATCTATTTAATCTATATATCTATCCATGTATCCATGTATCCTTCTATCCATCCATCTATCTATATATATATCTATACTTCTAATATATTTGTAAGTTGTGACAATGTTCGTTACCTTAGAAAAGATATATTTTTGTATAGCCCGAATCGGTCAAAATCCAAGGCAAAGTAGTATTAACAAATGCATATTGAAACTACCGTCAATTGTTTTACATTGAATAAATGTGTTGGTTTTTTTTTATTTCGTTAAGAATGATAGATTTAAAATCGTTATTTTGTACTTGTATAGTTTAAGAAACGTAAAAATTTTAGATTGAGACAACTTTATTTTCACTATTCGTGTAGTTAAAACTTCTCCATGCACAAGTTAATTTCTATTGTATGAACATTTTTTTTTCTTTTTAGTATTCTCTTTTGTGTAATTTAAATCTTAATGTTTGACAAAATCATTGACGTGTTAACATATGTAACGATATGTTGTTACAAAAATTACTTTAAAAATGATTCAAGCCATGTACTCGGGAGATAATATTTTGAAAGATATTTGGAATGTGTTGTGTATTCACATAGCCTTTAGAAAAGATTTCATCTTTAAACTAAAGTAATTTAAAATACCCTGTTATTTTTAAAGCAGAGTTACCAGCGTCTTTTTAGATCACAAATTTGTTTATGAATTTAAAAATAAAGAAAAAAAGAACAATACGGCAATGTTTTCTTTACAAAATAACTAAATTCCACTCCTCCTTGTAAGTTCAATTTTAGTGGGAGGCGTCTTCGACCGGGTTCTAGGACGCCCAGGCGGACGCCTCAGAGGCGACCATTCTGGGTGGTGGGGGCGCTCGCTGCTAGGTTCCCTTGTACATAGGGGAGGGCGTGGTTGCTGGGGGAGTTTCCCGGGAACCCATGAAGAGCACTATGCTCAGGGCTGCTGACCCATGAAGAGCAATATTCTCAGGGCTGCTGACCCATGAAGAGCACTGTGCTCAGGGCTGCTGACCCATGAAGAGCATTGTGCTCAGGGCTGTTGACACATTAAGAGCACTCTGCTCAGGGCTTATGACCCATGAAGAGCACCATGTATAGGGCTGCTGACCCATGAAGAGCAGTATGCTCAGGGCTGCTGACCCATGCAGAGCACTGTGCTCAGGGCTGCTGACCCATGAAGAGCACCATGCTCAGGGCTGTTGATCCATTAAGAGCACTATGCTCAGGGCTGATGACCCATGAAGAGCACTATGCTCAGGGCTGTTGATCCATTAAGAGCACTATGCTCAGGGCTACTGACCCATGAAGGGCACTATGGTCAGGGCTGCTGACCCATAAGAGCACTATGCTCAGGGCTGCTGACCCATAAGAGCACTATGCTCAGGGCTGCTGACCCATAAGAGCACTATGCTCAGGGCTGCTGACCCATAAGAGCACTATGCTCAGGGCTGCTGACCCATAAGAGCACTATGCTCAGGGCTACTGACCCATAAGAGCACTATGCTCAGGGCTGCTGACCCATAAGAGCACTATGCTCAGGGCTGTTGATCCATTAAGAGCACTATGCTCAGGGCTACTGACCCATGAAGGGCACTATGGTCAGGGCTGCTGACCCATGAAGAGCGCTATGCTCAGGGCTGCTGACCCATAAGAGCACTATGCTCAGGGCTGCTGACCCATAAGAGCACTATGCTCAGGGCTGCTGACCCATATAGCACTATGCTCAGGGCTGTTGATCCATTAAGAGCACTATGCTCAGGGCTGATGACCCATGAAGAGCACTATGCTCAGGGCTGTTGATCCATTAAGAGCACTATGCTCTGGGCTACTGACCCATGAAGGGCACTATGGTCAGGGCTGCTGACCCATGAAGAGCGCTATGCTCAGGGCTGCTGACCCATAAGAGCACTATGCTCAGGGCTGCTGACCCATAAGAGCACTATGCTCAGGGCTGCTGACCCATAAGAGCACTATGCTCAGGGCTGCTGACCCATAAGAGCACTATGCTCAGGGCTGCTGACCCATAAGAGCACTATGCTCAGGGCTGCTGACCCATAAGAGCACTATGCTCAGGGCTGCTGACCCATAAGAGCACTATGCTCAGGGCTACTGACCCATGATGAACACTAATCGGCATCCTTCCGTCTCGCGAGATGATCGTGCTTTACCGTTGAGTTAGGTTGCATATCCTCGAGTGGCTGTGCAGTCCTCTCCTTGAGTGAGTCTTTACCACAGTTTTTACGCACGAATTCTGTGCTACCAAATGTTTTGGCCTTTTTCCTAGCTCTTCTTTCTGTAGCCTCCTCCATCTTTCGCTCCTCGGCTACTATGACGCCCTCTTTGACAACTGTGCGCCACGTAGATCGGTCTTCTGCCTACACTCCCAGTCGCTTGTGCGTATTCTGGCTGCTATGATGATGAACACTATGCTCAGGGCTACTGACTTTCTTCCCCATGTAGGTTTATTAGTGCAATACAAAAAAATGAAGTAACATGCCTACCTTTTGTGACGGCCATACACAAAAAGTAAAATGTTCTATGACATGAGTAGTCATGTAATCGGCCGTCCACGTCGATCAGAACACAATCTTCATTATGTTTGGGCTGATCTACGCCCCACATGCTAGAACTTATATTTATTGGTTCATTATTTGATAACCACACAAACTGTCTTGTCAAGTGGGAAATGTAAGCTCCCACCCAAGCTGTAGGTTAAGAGAAAAGAGGTAAAGTTATTTGTCATGATCAACCCTTAAGTTCATTGTATGGAAACTAATTTTTTTATAAAACTAAAATATTTCGCGTAATTAGATTTTATTACAATGCGAAATACAAATTACAAATACTAATTTTATTTATGGTGTTAATCTTACATTAAATGTATGCATCCACATACCAAACCTGGAAAGATGTGGCATTATGCCTTCGATTTGTTCCAGTGAATCGATATCGGCTAATACAGATCCTTTACTTGCACATTTAACCTTAAAATAAGATTATGGTCAACCCTTTAGTTAACATCTAAAATATATTATAAAAACTTCAATAAATAGTTCATAATTTGACAATTATTCAAAGTATTTTGTTGTTAAAATGTATAACTAATAGCACTTTTGTTAATATATTTAATTACGTTTGCTTTTACTTAATTCATTTATTTCTTCAAGTAATATATATTAAAAACATTTGAAGCTAAGTATTTTGATTATTATATTTCTATAAAAAAAAATTCTGGAATAGAGACATTCGCAATTTGTTTTAAGACTTAACGATTGTGGCCACTATACTAGTAAAGAATTAATCTAAAAAATATATATCTCATAAAAGGTATTTACTCTAAAAATGTATAAAATGAAAAGATCAACTCAACAGCTCACAAATTACAAAATATGTAAGTATGTAAATAAAAACTGCGTTTTTTTACTATGTTGTAGTTTGGAGATACAATTGTTTAAACATTAAAAATGTCGGAATAAATTTTAATCAATTACTTTTTATGCTATGAAGTGGAAATATCACTTTAGATTCAATGAAATCTGTGTCGAATTATTTGCTTCTACTTCTAAGAAGAATTAAAATATATGTATATATAGAAATAAAATAAAATAATACTAGCTGCTTCGATCAATTAATTGGTTATATCTGAAAGCGACTGAAACATTTAAGCTTTTATGTTTTTATTTTTTAATGTATTAATTGAAAACAAATTTATTATTTATTGTAAATCAAGTAATAAGAAAAACCCGTAAAAACCAAGTTTTTGACTATAAATCCTTTATGTACGAGAAGTAATTAAAAGAATGTTCATTATAATACGCAGCGCCAGACCATCCAGAAATACAAAATTGCAGTTGTGTCGTAAATCATGTTTAACATAATGCGCACCGATCAGGAATATGTTTATAAAAAGAGCTGTCAATAAAATATGCACCTTATTGCACGACAGAAAGGTTGTTCAATATAATACGCACCGCGACGCTCTATCTCAAAAAATAGCATGATACATAGGAATAAATAAAATAATCTAAAAAATCAATAATTTAATTACGGTACCTGCGATCGATCTGAAATTTTGATACATTGTTTTTATTATCGGTACAAAACTGCCTGCAAAATTTCAGCTCGCTAGCTTACGAGCAAGTGGGTTAAAAATCGCTCAAAAATTTTGGCGACAAGGGCGGTCGGTCGGTCGGTCGGGCGGCCGCAGACACCACGAGTTAATATAACGGATTTAATAAAAACTCCCATGAGTATTTAGACGCAATTTCCAAAAAGAATTTCCGATTTTTATTCAAGGAAATTCATTTTAGATTACATTAAAAATCGATTCAAATAAGTGATTCTGAACACAATATGACGTCATATCCCCTCACGCTACATCACACCAAGAATGTGTCAATATAATTCGCACCACGTAACAATCTAACATGAGCATTCACAAAGCGGGAAAACACCATTAACAATCATTCTTGATTAAATTATAAGTCAATTCAAATCAATAATTTTGAAAGTAAACAAAATAATTGCTTTAAAAAATTGCTGCTAAAATTACTGGCATCGAACGAAGACACATTTTTCTAAAATTCTTCTCCAACATTGTTTTAAATAGTATTAGCTATCGTTTGGCGTTTATTTCAACCCGATAGAAGTTATGCTTAGCGAGAAATTGACAAAATACTGATATTTTTTCGGGTTTTTTGGATTTTCCAGGAAATCCAGTAAACCTTTTCGGTATTTTTTTTTGGCCGTTGCACATCCTTGGGATCTCCTTAGCATATTTGCAAAAGACCCGAAATCTCTATCTGGTATGTTTCAGGAGGAGTTGCATCGTCAAGCTTGATAGACATTTCGAATCTATAAACGCATTTTTTCAAGGGAAATTGCGTTAAAAACGACTAATATATTATTATATAAACAACCTCAATTATCACTGTGGCCTAACGCTAAGGGACATCACTTTCCTTTGTTTTTTAAAAATTGAAAATATAGAATTAAAAATCAAAATCATTTTGGTTTCCAGGTTAACATTAACCAAACAACGCACGAACCTTTGACTTCAGCATTTGTGTTGTAAACAGTGCTGACTGACTCACTCAGAGTTATTTTTTTGGTGCAGTAATTTGGTGAGAAGCTTTCTAAAATTACTAGCGTCATGGACAGGACAGACGGGACGTAAAGTTTTTTTTTAAAATGGGCGCAACCCCCATAATAAAATACTCTGTGTACATTTCAGAAAGTTTAATATTACGTAAATTGGGCTTTTGAAAAAGGTGGGCGCCGCGGGCGCCCTAAAAAAAGTGGGCGCTGCAGGCGCCACGGCGCCGCATCACAACCTAGTAACAATTAATTAAAGAGGTAAAATGAGATAACAATCGTTGATAAAGAAAGAAAGAAAAAAACCTTTGCTTCATGCCACGTTCTTTGAGTACGCCACAATTTGTAGGATCGTCCATTAAAGAACCATTGGTCTTGCCTTTCCCATGTGTAATTTACTGAAATGTATTTGTCAAAACGTATTAATAAGAGAATTTTAGAGTATTTAATTACATTTACCGGTCAAAACCAACGATATGTTAATTACGACAAATATGTGTGTGATATCCATTATGTTTGATTGTTGTAGCTTTGTGCTGGTGAGTGTATTAACTTGTGAGTGGCTAAGTTTCATGAGCTTTAGTTTGAAAGCTCTTCATTTGCTTTTGAGTCTTTATCAAGTATAATGAAATTTGTTCATTAATGTTATTCTATGTACGTTAATTATTTTTTTAAATAACTAACCACCTTTAACGAAAAAGAAAAATAATCAATTAATATTCACTTTGGTATTTTTTTTTAAATTTTGAATATTCATGATGGGGATGGCTTATGAAATGATGATTACATTCTAAAATTGAATACATGAATTTGTTGTTTAATCTGCCATATCCTATTTTGAGGATGTGTTTATATTTATCAATGGTTAATGAGAGAAGAGCAATAAAGTTAACTATGTATTTTTTTAAAACCTGGAACTGAATATTAAACTGGTACATGGGTTATAATGTTATAAACATATAATTGTGCAAAGTATTTTTATATTTTATGTTTTTAAAATAAAATAACTTTTTTCACTAAGAGCATAGAACATTGTAGCAGAGATCCAATTCCAAAAATCGGTCATTTAAAAAAAACAACATCAGAAGCGAGGATATTAAAACGCCATGGATAATAGAATCTAAAAATTAGCCATTTATAATATTCCATCATTTTAAGGTATATTTCAAGAAAGCAATATATTTGACTTTATAAGTAAATTTAATCGTCTTAAAATAATAACAAAACAAAACATGTAAATATTGAAAGAAATTTTTTTTAGACCTGTTGACCGATCCATGCATATATAATGGAATTTTTTATCACATTGATCTTCATGTAGATGGTCAGTATTTGAAATAAGAACACAGTCATCACGTTTATTTCCTGGTTGATTCTCTCCCCACATGTTAGATTTTTGATCAACGGTTTCATTATTTAAGATCCATACAAATTTGCCTTCCACGTCCAAGTAATTAGCTCCAACCCAAGCTGTTAAGAAAGACAATTAGTCTATATTCTATATGTACACTTCTTAAATACAACTTTAATGTTTAAAATTTGAACACAATAAAATTTGATATGTATTAATATTTATAAAAGATAAACTACTCATGATAAATTTAATGTAGTATCACCTATTGTCCTCGTTTTGTTATATTAAAGTTAAAACTTAATTTCTACTTACCAGAATCTGTTAAGTCTTCCACAATTAACTCTAATTCTTCCAATGATTTAATTTGAGCTAATACAGCTTCGTTTTTTGCACATTCAGCCTAATGATAAAACAACACAAAAATCATTTATCTTAAATTAAGTTTTTCAAACGATCCTTTTATACAGATCATTGAGTCAATTATAATATTCAAAAATATATACAGGACATCATTTAACAATGGTGAATTGAAGTGTTCATCCATAGTTACGGCTGACATCAATCTTTCGCCATCATTGTTTCCTGGAAGGATAATTTCAGATAGATCAACTTGTCCTCATCAAGCCACTCAACAGCCTCTGTATGTGCATTTTCTCTTCTGGCAATAGCTACCATTGGTTCTCTCTGCATTCTAGAGGAGATTCTCAAAGGACGGATTCGTTTTATCTGAGTTGATTCTTGAAAAGTTTGTGTGGGCACATTCTCCTGAGCCCGAGCTCTGTGTTGTCCTGCATGTTTCTTCAACATTGTTTGTGAGGCAAAATATAAGTGACATACTTTTCAAATTCTATCAAGTAAGCTGGTCTACAAAGATGGACAGTAAAGATCATATTGTTGTACTTTGAAAACTCCTGTTGATCTCGGCATGTCATCAAATTTGAGAGTTTGTGCCTCAAACAAGGAAATTTATTTTAAAAATCTGCATCTGCTCTTTCTGAACCTTTGAGTCCATCAGTTAGTTGGTTGATTGGGGTTAGAGGAGGCAAGAATCTCGAGGGTAAAACTTTGAAATATGAGCTTCGTACTTTGTCGCAACATTTTATATCCTGATATTTTCACAATTTGAGTCTGGTGCGAATATGATTGTCAAACCATTCCTGATCTTTCGATATTAGTCCTGCTGCATCCAAATCAGATTTATGAACAACACATTCAGGAGATACGCATTTCATGTTATTTTGACATAAAACTAATTCTAATGTTTCACAAATGTTTTGAAAATTATTTTTAAAGCTAGTTAAACTCTACTAAAAAAATATCAATATAAATAATTTGCAATGTATGTCACGTCTGTCTGTCCCGTCTGGATGTCCGTGACGCTAATAATTTTAGAAAGCAGCGCACCAAATTACTGCACGAAAAATAACTCTTTTTGAACGTTCCGCATAAAATTGTTCAATATGAAAATAGATGAATAAAATAAAAATAAATAAAATAAATCAAAGTTCTGTATTACATTATTTTATATTCTGTGTATTTTTTCAAAATTAATAGATTTCAGCTGAAATGTATTCATTTTGTAAACTTCCCTCATTTTTGACAGGTAATACACTTGTAAGAAAATAAATTAGAAAAAAAAGTAATAAAAAAATTAATGCGTGACATCGCGCATGGCCTGACCCCTTCCCCCTGTCACAAACTGTCACACTTTCTTACACCCCCCCCAAACCGTGGAGCGTGACGTACTTAATGGAAGGTCCCTTACCTCAGTTCCATGTGAATGGTTGTTCATCTCGGCTGGTTATATTGTCTATTTAGCCCGCTCATCACTTGAACCAAATAATGTCAACAAACTTGACTTTTTGTGTAGTTAGTTGAAAGACGACATATATAGGAGACTTTCCAGTGTTATTTAGATTTTCAACAAGAACGTTTAATAAGTGTTACTTATGACATCATAAATTTTAATTTTTTGCTGTAATCGAAATTAACGATTAATTAATCGTTAATTTGTCAAAAGTTGACGATTGAATTTTAATTACTTGTTAACAGCACTAATGTTTTGGTTCCCTTAAGAAGCCCCTTTCAGAAGTGACAAAATTTTTATGTGTTAGTATTTTTTACGAAAAATGAGAATATCCTTTTATTCCATTTTCATACTAGGGCTGTATTGCATTGTAATTCCAAACTTTTAGAAACTATTGCCTTTTATATTCCTACTAAATTACCATTTGTTATGTTATACCCTTTTGCAGGGGTTTGTGAAGAGGGGTAAATTACCCCATTCGGGGTAACAAGGGAACTATTTGGGTAATGCAGACTCATTTGGAGCCTATATAATCCACTAAAAGCTGCTCCTTTGGGATAATGGTACCATACAATTTTATAATATTGGGGTATCGGGCAAATAGGTTCGCCAACACATACTCTATTGTTTCTAGATTAAATGATTTAACTAATGGTGTAACTTTTGTCAATTTTCAAAATTTTAAGTTTCTTATCTTATCCGTTACAAGCGCTCCTTCTATACAGAAGATTATTGCGTCCTATGCGTATCCATGGTTTGTGTATAGTCTTGCATTTTTATTAGAGTTTTAAATGTTGATAAAGTGTTGGTTTTCCTGGTTTCCTCGGGCAACTCATTCCAATCCGAATACCATACGGCAAGAACCAGAATTTGTATGTGTTAGTTCTTGCATACCAAGTAGGAAAAGCGTTTTTATCCCTGTGTCTTCCAATGGGTTGCATTAAGTTATCTTTAAGTAGTATTTCCAAGTTAGAAATAATTGCCATATTCTTCTTTTTATTCTTTAATCCCCTAAGGTTTCAATGTTTAATGATTTAATTAATGGTGTTATTCTTGTCATTGTTTAATATTCTCCAGTAATGAATCTTGCTGCTCTTTTTGAATTTTTTCTTGTTAATCAATGTTTTTCTTGGTGGATTTGTCCCAAACAGAAGATGCATATTCTAGTGCAGGTCCTATGAAAGTGAGGTAGTATTTTAATTATATATTTTTATTGCATTTGTAAATCCTAAGACTTTGTTTGATTTTTAAATTATTTCATCGACATAATAAATTCTCATATATTATTACTCTAAAATATTTTGCATCTTAAGTTTGGATTAGTTGTTTTCCATGAATAAAATATTTTCATTTATTTATTTATTCTTTTTATTTTTCTTTACTCCTAATAGTTGACACTTTTCTGGGTGCAAAGACATATTCAAATTAGATTCACATTTTATTAATCCATCTAGGTCTTTTTGTAATATTTTTCTATCGTGTTTTGATTTAATTGTTTTATAGATTTTACAATCATCAGCAAATAAGTAATGACCTATTAGGTAATGCTGCTTTTATCATTTGTTTTTAATTTGTCAATGTTGTTTTTGGTTCATATTCTGATATAGGGACACATAAAGTAAAGTAGTATTTTGGTTAATGTTCAAGAAGAATTCTTTTTTTTATACTATTATTTAATGCCAATAACCCCATTGCTGTCTCTTTGATTCTACTCCTCCGTTTGTCAGCTAGTCAATATCACATGAATTTCTCAAAATAATAAAACGCAGTAAAGATTTAACTGACTTATAATAATAAGTATTCTTTTAAATATAGGAGAAAACTAAATTAGCTGAATAGAAGTTCATAATATACTTCTGCAAGTGGAATAAAAAGTAAACATTAAAACAAGGAAATCTGCATTCAACATAGTCGAATGCTAAATGAGCGTTCCTGTCTGATGAAGAGGTTCAAAGTTTAAAGTGTTTACCTTAAAAATATTGCTAAGTCAAAGTTTTGACACATAAGAGCAGGGAATATGTTTGAGATATACGTTTTTTTAAAGTCATTCAAAAAATTTTTTTAAATTTAAAAATCTGAAATTACTATAATAAAACATTTGATATATCACAAAGAAATGTGGGATTAACATTTAAGAAGTATATGACAGCTGAAAACGATATCAAACGCAGTATGTGCACGGATTTTAAGTAGTTTGCACCGGACACTTAATAAACTTATCATTGAACATTTAAAAAATGTCTTCTAATTTAAGTAAGCAAAACTTTATGCAGCTTTTGTAAATCATATAAATTTTGCATTGATATGCTAGTATGTTATGGTAATTTTAAGTCATGTTGGTATTTAAGCTGATAGGATATAAATCATTTCCTCTGAAATAAAGAATGTAACATTTGGTGACCTACACAATCAGCGACTGCTTGAATATATGTTTGCCTTTAACGGCAATTCTGCAATTAAATTTATCAATTACGAGCACATGCTGAAAAAGAGAGTTGGCTTAATGGCTGTGTGAGAATTACTTGAACAAAAGAATCGGGCGACAAATCATAAGGAACCAGCTCACTAAGATTATTAACTGAAGACGTGAAATAACAAAGGAGAACAATAGTGAGTGTGAATATACCGTTGAAAGGAGGATCAATGGCTATAAAGTTCTGAGTTATGGAACCTTAGACATTTAACGCACCTAATGAGTCCCATTTAGCCCTTGAACTCAGCGGATGGGTGTGTATAAACTCCATTCACACACATAAAAAATATATCTCGGAATGATATTGAACCTGTAATGCCATGTTTATGAGCATTGCCAGATATTCAAAAAGGTGTCGAAAATTGAGATGCTGTAAAACATGTGTTGTTGTTTTCTGATTATGTGCCTCTTATCGATTTTCATTCCCATTCTGGCAAGATTTACAAGCATGTAATAACGGGCCAACGTCATATTAAACCCTGTGTGCTTGTATGAAATAGTATGGAAGAGTTTAAAACTGAGAAGCCTTAAGACAAAAACATAGTTAAAGTTGGACAATATACTGTACTTTCTTTTTGCTGAGACAGTGCACATAACGCTGTCTCAGAAGCACACTTTCAACTTAGTGTAAATAAATTTTCCAGTGCATGCTCAAAGTATTGACTTACCATCAGAGCTTTACAAACATTTTAACAACTAGAGAAAACGCAATGCATTCTCAATCTTCCTAAACATAGTTACACACCACAACACTATATAGTACTATAAACAAATGTTCAGACATAGGCGCGTCACCGTCATAGACTGGTAGTTTGATGAAGCGAGATCAGTGCACCTATTCGCTTGTCATTCGTTACAGGTGTCGTGGACTAAAAGGGTGTCTCTAGCATAGTCACAGGTGTTACTTTGGTCATATGGGCGAAGAGACCGAGCGTTGACAGCTGCGATGTGAAATATCTGTCTCAACTTTTCCTCACAGGTACGCCTCTGTGAAACATCTCAACAATGAAAAACCGCTCCAAGGCTACACATGAAACCAGGGGTAAAGTGTGTACACTTGACAATCAGGAATCATGGACAGTAGACGCTGACTTGCGTAAGAACACAGATGGCCTGTCTAGAGTACCAGAGGCGTGCTACTGGCCTAGTCTCAAGCCTGCATGAGCGATGATAGTAACATCAACAAAGATGGCTGACACTGGCGGCAGTGAATGGATATATTTTATTTTTCATTTGTCTTTTTTTTTAGGGGGGGGAGGGGGCATGTCGTAAACATGCCGGACCATCGGCTCCCAAAGAGTCTCTTCTATGGCAAGCTTACTGATGGGCATAGAGCCTGCGGATGGCCACGTAATTGCTAAAAGGATATGCTTAAAGCCGCACTAACGGCCTTCGACATTGGGCGTGACTCCTCGGAGGCAGAAGTTAGCTAACAAGCCCCTGGCGCAAGAGTCTGCGAGGCAAACAGACAACAGGCTGTCAAGTCCAGACGTCAGGCCAGGAAGGATTGTGTTCAAACCCTTCCTGGTGGCTACCCACATATCTCTTGTCCCACACGCGGACGCACATTTTGTGCAAGACTAGGGCTAATAAACCACCAGAGGAAACACCTGGCATCCAAAAACAGGAATAATATGATGAGAGTCGTCCTCGTCAAATACGACAGTCAAACAATAACATGGAGAGGTAGCTTATACACTTATAATTGCTTTGATTAGAGGTAATTGAATCAAAAGTTAGAATGTGGGAGGTAAATAGCCAACGAAATGAAGGGCTGCCTAAAGGAGCATTTTACCAAATCAATGAGTAAACTTGCCCGGTTAAAATTCATGGAATCCGAAGAGTTTTGTTACAGTTATTTAAATTTGTTCAAATTATTAAGATCAGTTCATATCACTCTAAGATTGAACATGCCACTGTTTGGGGTAAAAGCCAAAGAACGTTTTTTCTAAACCCACTAAAGTTTTGATTAATATATTATAAAAATTACCTTTGCCTCATGCCATGTTAAGCTTCTTGTGTGTAATGTAAAGCACCGTCCATTTATTAACCATTGGTCTTGCTCTTTGCATTTTGAATCTACTGAAATAAAAATGATTTATTAATAGTAATAATAGTAATATTTGCTGGTTTGTATCTTTTGTGAAACTTTATCAAAGATTTATTTAGGTTAATTACAAATTACATTAAAAAAATAATTTGATTCTTATAATTTGATCAACATTTGTTTAAAAACGTTAAAATTTAAATTAAAGTATTTTAACATCTTTAAAAAAACATATGTCCTTACATGTTTAAACAAATTAGTATTAGAGGTAATGTCCTTACATAAATGTGAAAATATTATTAAATTTGTTTCAATAACGTTAATGTTAAAATATTTTGTAACATCTCTACAACAAACATATGTCCTACCATGTTTTAACAAATTTGTATTAGAGGGAATGTCCTTTCATAAATGTTACAAATTGCTCTTAAATAAAAGATTGATTGGTTGGAAGAAGAATATAAATATAGTACAGTGAAACAATTAGTTTAACTTCAATATTCCATGAAATCCGTTCCTAACCCAATATATCAAGATGAGCAACCCAGGGGTCAAACAATATCGAAGATTAATCAGTCTATCTTATCAATAAAGTTATAATGTAAAATATGTCCAGTTTACTAACACCTGACTTAGGTAACGATTGCAAAGACCTGGCCTTTAACCTCTTTAAGAAAACCAGATACACTGTTCATCTCAACTTTCTTAATAATTGCATTCGCCTCCAATTAATACCCAAAGGCTTCAACAGCAATTTTAACCCGGCATCCTCTTCTTTTAATTCTAAGGATCTATTACAGTCAATTAGCAGGTCATTATCGGCTGGTTTCATGCGAAAGTGTTTGTGCTATTCCATGTTAATGCAATTCCTTTAAATAAGAAAACAGACTTACCTTTTGTGACGGCCATACATAAAAAGTTAAATGTTCTATGACATGGGTAGTCATGTAATCGGCCATCCCCGTCGATCAGAACACAATCTTCATTACTTTTGGGCTGATCTACGCCCCACATGCTAGAACTTATATTTATTGGTTCATTATTTGATAACCACACAAACTGTCTTGTCAAGTGGGAAATGTAAGCCCCCACCCAAGCTGTAGGTTAAGACAAAAGAGGTAAAGTTATTTGTCATGATCAACCATTAAGTTCATTTTATGGCAACTAATTTTTCTACAAAACTAAAATATTTCGCGTGCTTAGATTTTATTACAATGGGAAATACAAATTACAAATACTAATTGTATTATAAAACTAACATAATTGGCATCCTTAGATTGAATGAAAATACAAAATTCAAATTTCCTTTTTTTTTCGTTTATTTTGTATTCATCAACATACCAGACTTTGTAAGATGTGGCATAATGTCTTGGATTTGTTCCAGTGAATCAATCTCAGCTAACACGGATCCTTTACTTGCACATTTTGTCTGAATTAAAATGTATTAATGTCTTGAGCTGAATTGTTTGAAAATTAAAAATATTCGAAATAATTTTTCGTCAAATACTTTTTATGTTACGAAGTAAAAAATAAATCACTTTAAATTCTTTATCAAAGAAATACCTCGTTTCTAAGAAGAATAAAATAAAATTTTGTATTATAATAATACAAACAGATTTGATCAGTTCGATAGTTATACTTAAAAGCTATTACATAAATTAAGCTTAAATAATTTTGCCATTATTAAATTTATTAATTTTTTTTTAAATATATACTTTTTGAATTGTTAGAAACTATTAATATTGTATCTTAAAAAATTAAAATTAGATTTTCCTCATTAATAAAGAAAGAAAATAAATACCTTTGCCTCATGCCACGTTCTTTGTGTTCGCCACAATTTAAATGATCGTCCGTTAAAGAACCATTGGTCTTGACTTTCCCATGTTGTAGGTACTTAATTATATTAAAGTTATTATATATATTTAATATAACTGTAAAAATGTAATACTAAGAGAATAGAGAGTATACATATTTTTACGGATCAAGAAAATTGGTATTCTAATATGACAACTATGTTTATGAGCTCCATCATGTTTGATTGTTTTAGATTTTTGATGGTGAGTGCGTTAACGTGTGTGTGGCTAAGTTTGATGAGGGTTTGCTTGTTAGTATTCCTTCTATTTATGTCTCTATTGCAACAAATGTACTGAAAGTTATTCGTTAAATTTAAATAATGTATGTAAATTTCAATCAATAAATGAAAAGAAAAAACAAAATGAATCGATCGACATCTACTTATCATTTTATATTAATGATACTTTCAAAACTTATGACATTAAGATCCTATTTATAATTTCGTTTGTGCGATTTTGAATTTAATTTATGATTATTGTAAATTAGAGAATAATTTCAAATAACGTCTTTTTGAGCATATTTATTGAATTGGAAACTCTAAAATTACATAACACTACAGATTACTTAACATGTGACTCATTGTATATGATTACTGGGACTATCGATGGCGTTGAAATTAATTGACTAGGACCTGAAAGTCCTACGCAATTTAAACGTAAACAAGATAAATTAATGTCCTTTTAATTTTAAGTGTAAGCGTGTATGCACCTAATACGTTTTATTTATTTTTTATTACTTTTGAAAAATTACATAAGTTATAATTTTGCATTTAAAAATCATAATATTTAAACATAATGCTAATGAAAAGTAACTCTGTAACTTATATTATTTGTAAATTTTATTGATCAAAGCTAGCGTTTATGTTCATTAAAAATAGCCTTAATTTCTACATTACCTTGACATGAAATTATGAAAAGAACAAACAAGTTAAACATTTTTTTTTAAATTTGATTGAAAACATCAGGCATATTTTTTCCTAAGAGTTTCGTGGGATTCACAAAAAGCAAATATTAGGGCCTTGTCGTAAACAGACTGTCATTACATTTACTTATATAGATAGAAAGCCAAGTCCTGTAAAATCACTTTTATTTACAAGTGGTATTTTTCATGAAGTCGTTAAACTTCCTTGTTATATAATACAATAAACAATGCATCGCATGAAAGTTTCAAGCAAAATTAAAATCTGGCAGAAAACTGAAGATCCTGAGATAGCGACTTTAGTGGTTCTCATTATTAAAATAGACATGCATGCCTGTGTCTGGAAACATAATTTTTAAAGAGCTTGTTTAATCAATTTGAACAATAATTTCATTATTAATCCGGATCTCATACCATTCATATGCCGTTAAAAACACGACATTCACATAGACAATAATTCAGCCTTTATTATGTGAAATAGTAGCATATATGGTTATATTTCATTTAAGTAATAATTATTTAATTTGTATCTTAGTTTTAAACACATTTTTTTAGTTATTAAATTTAACTCTTAATTGTATCATTGTGTAGTGCTAAGCGAAGAAGAAGTTGTTTATTTTTTTTTATTTTTTTATATTAAAGTTCTTTTTAAGGCGTTTTCTCGATTTTATTATCAGAAAATTAGTTTATTATTGAAAGCTAAGTTTAAATGACATTTTTAAATTCATAAAAATTCATGTTTTGTAATATTGTATTGAAACAGACGATTCGTGTATTTAACACAGTATGTTTAAAGTCGTATATAAAATTGCTATATGTTTTAAACAGTCGTTAGTATTTGGATTAGTAGCTCTCAGTATTTAATAGAGTATAGACTATTTAAAGTCTAATAAATATATAGGTTAATATTTTGTTAACAGCTCTTTATTATTTAACCGAGATTGGATGGTTTCATTCATAAAAATAGTGTTTAATATTAGGATTAGTAGCGATCAGTATTTAACCGAGTTTAGACGGTTTAAAATCTTCTACAAATATTTGTTTGTATTTGGATTAGTAGCGATCAGTATTTATTAGAGGGAAGTTGGCTTAAAATCGTATACAAACAGTTGTTAGTATTAGGAATACTAGCTCTCAGGAGTAAAAGGTTTAGGAGTAAAGACTGTTTGGAAAAAAAATGAATCTAATGAATGTATTCAAAATACTTATCTCATCTTGTCTGTTACTGGTGCTCCTTCTAAACAGCTGGTTATTGCGTCCTACGCTTATCTATGTTTTGTGCCTAGTCCTGCATTTTTATTAGAGATTTAAATTGATTAAGTGTTGGTTTTACTGATTTCTTAAGGCAACCCATTCCACGCCCGAATTCCGGACGGGAAGAACGAGAATTTGTATGTGTTTGTTCTTGAATTCAGAAAAAGAAAAAATATTTTAACCATATGTCTATCTCATGGTTGTATTACATTATCTTTGTGTTGTTTTTCCTATTTAGAATTAAATGCCTCATGTATTATTTTTACTTTGTTCTTCTATCCGTTCTATCCTCTAGTGTTATAAGGTTTAATGATTAATGATTTAACTAATGTTGTTACTTTTATTAGTTTTGACAAAAATATTTATTTAAAAACAACATGAAAACTAAAAGAAAGTTATAAACAAGAAAGCAATTTATATATTATGGTACAAAAATCACCTATTATACTTGATGATAAAAAAACTGAACCTAAAAGTTTTACCAGAATGATTCAATGTGAATATGTTAAAAATTGAATTGTTTCAACCTTACACTCTAACACTCAATAAATTATATTGTTGTGTTCTCTGAATTTTGAGAAATATAAATCTCCCTTCTCTAACAAATAAGCTAAATATGCTTAAAGAATATTGACCAGAATGTTTAGGGAATTATCATAAATTAAAGTAATAACCTAAAGATTTATTGAAGAAACTCAACATGTAGTCCCATTAAAAATTATTTGAATCGTGTCCAATTGCACGCATTGAGATCCCGGCATCTGAAGATGCTCTACTAAACTAAAATGTAACGCTGGGCCAAGAGCCAAGCATGTATACGGGCGAATACAAAAAGGGAGATATTCGTGGTGTTTTAGGACACTATTTTATATAAGTTAAAAACAATAAAAGAAAAGGAAACAGCCGCTTTTACCTACAAGGACACTGAAAAAACTGAAAGAGATCAACATCATACAAAATAATGTATTTAGTTAAATTTTGAATAATATCCTATGTTGTCCCGCAATTTTTAAAAAATATTTTAAACTTATATTTATAATCGGTAATGAACTGGTCTCTTGATTAATGTCGATTTTCTAAAAATGTATAACATTTCTAAAATTTCATTTTAAATTTCAACGATATTTTACATAAGTTTTTTTTAAAAACACTTTGAGTAATAAGTTGTAACTATTAAAATATGTATTTAATATATAAAATAGTAATATAAAAATGTATTTTTGCTTGAATTTCAATTATTTTTGTTATGTTAAAAAAGATCATTTCTGTTTTGTCTATAGTGTGATACACTTTGGTTTGATTTCAGTTTTTGCGGTTAATCCTTTAAATGCGGAAACAAACAATTGAAAAGATTGCCACTTCAACAACGTACAACATGATGTATATATGAACGTGAATAGAATGCATTTAGCTTCCGTATTAAAGGGGCGTCTGTAATAGAAAAGTTAGTAGAGATGAATATGTCATAAAGAGTTGTTACGTTTACACAAAACAAGAGACGAAAGGAAAAACATGAGGAGAAAAATATTTAATGATAAAGAAATGTCGTGCTTACAATGTAAAATATCATTTTAGTAAAGCTCTTGGAAATACTGTTATTTGACATATTATTGTTACAAAGTGCATTTTGACGTTTCGGTAATAAATGTTAATTGTCTACTGCCCTGAAGGTTACTCAATAATAAAATATATTTATTTATAACATATATCGACGTTTGTGTAATAAGTGAAATGACAAGTTCTGACATTTTATTTTTAGATTTGTTTAGTCCTAAAATAGAGTCAGATACAAAGGTCACCGACACTTTAAATTTTAGCAAACCGCTCAGTTACATCGATCGTTTAAAAAGGACACATGAATGAGAATCTGATTTTATCTGCAATTACCGTCAGGAAATATTTTGATATTGGTATTGCAGAGCAAACCCCTAAAAACAAAAATGTTTTGATTTTTTGTAGAGCTGATTCACGGCTCGTGAAGTAGAAGTTGTCATAGGATTATATTAAACATACTGACCCAGAAACATGCGCAGTTGTATAAGTTATAGGATTGAATCAATGAGTACAGTAGAACAAGTTCATTAATTAAACAATACGAAGAAAGAGTTGCTCGCTCTGCTGGTGTACCGATGGTCACGGGTTCGAATCCTTGTGTAGGCATTGATTTATTCCCGAGCCTAGGGAAAAAAGGCGGCTGGGTAATGCGTGGAAACCTTATAGCCGAGGCCTGTGAACGCTGCATCACTTGCCAACACACCGGCATGGTCTGTGGACGCATCAATCTTCTGTATAGAAGGAGCGTCTGTATAGATAAGACAAGACAAAGAGTTAAGCCACTCAATACAATTGTGATGTGTTGACAGACATGTTCGTTTGTTATCAGTGTAAAGAGACAAATCCAAGGTTCATTTCACGGGTGAAAGATAAGTTTATTTTTGACGCATAGTTATCGGGAAATTTTTTTTAAAAATTAAAACCCGTTTGATTCAACCATTAATTGTTTAAAACGTATGATTTTTGTCTAAGTGTCAGGATGGATCTACATCTCCTTCCGTATGTGTTGGTGACGAGGATCAGGACGACACAAGTCACGTGTACCACAGTAAGGTGGTTGACGCTAGATGACTAAGTCTATCTCTCCAAAAACCTCTCAATTTTACACTTAACTGCTGTGGTGTCAGAAGTAAAGTGAAATAAATAACAAGGCTGATCCACGAGCACATGGTAGATCCTGCTGTTTTGCAAAAAAGTCTGCTGAACAGGAATCCATTGCAAATAATGTGTTGCTCTGTGTATAAAAGTGGGAAAACAGCAGAGGTTTGGTGAATTTGATCTTTAAAAAAATTGTTCAGAGCAAAATACTTTGAGGAAGAAATACACTAACAGTAATTGTTACTAAAGCATGTAGGGTTTTTACCCAAATGAATATCTACAACACACACAGGAACACGTTATATCTCCCTCTACACCGCTCAACGATTTCTACGACTTTTTTTCACGCCCATACTGAAGATATGGGTCCCGAAAAAAACGCACCCGGGTGTTATTTGCGAGACGTCGAGTTCAATACCAACTATATACAGATTCAAATCGTGCCGAGCGTTTAAACACGTCAAGTTCACTACCAACTATATACAGATTCAAATCGTGCCGAGCGTTTAAACACGTCGAGTTCAATACCAACTATATACAGATTCAAATCGTGCCGAGCGTTTAAACACGTCCAGTTCACTTAAACGGGCATTTAGCAAAGATGAGCTGGAAACAGAAGAGGACGAAAAATGCCCATTAACAAACTGCCTCTGGAAACGAAGTAAATACCAAACAATGGGCACCTCATACTGAATTATTTACCCAATCTTTCACTAAGTTTGGTTTGCAGACAACGATTAGTAAGTGCAAAGCTGCCAAAGCACCAGGAAAGAACAAAGTGAACATTAAAAGATAATAAACATTGGCACTATAGCAATGTCCACGCTAGTGAATGTCATTAACAGGGAGTCAGCCACGGGTGCCCTGAAGAGAGATTGTCTGACCACAACATTGTCCTGATTGTCAGCCACGGGTGCCCTGAAGAGAGATTGTCTGACCACAACATTGTCCTGATTGTCAGCCACGGTTGCCCTGAAGAGAGATTGTCTGACCACAACATTGTCCTGAGTGTCAGCCACGGGTGCCCTGAAGAGAGATTGTCTGACCACAACATTGTCCTGAGTGTCAGCCACGGGTGCCCTGAAGAGAGATTGTCTGACCACAACATTGTCCTGATTGTCAGCCACGGGTGTCCTGAAGAGAGATTGTCTGACCACAACATTGTCCTGAGTGTCAGCCACGGGTGCCCTGAAGAGAGATTGTCTGACCACAACATTGTCCTGATTGTCAGCCACGGGTGTCCTGAAGAGAGATTGTCTGACCACAACATTGTCGTGATTGTCAGCCACGGGTGCCCTGAAGAGAGATTGTCTGACCACAACATTGTCCTGATCGTCAGTCACGGGTGCCCTGAAGAGAGATTGTCTGACCACAACATTGTCCTGATTGTCAGTCACGGGTGCCCTGAAGTGATATTGTCTGACCCCAACATTGTCCTGATTGTCAGCCACGGGTGCCCTGAAGAGAGATTGTCTGACCACAACATTGTCCTGATTGTCAGCCACGGGTGTCCTGAAGAGAGATTGTCTGACCACAACATTGTCCTGAGTGTCAGCCACGGGTGTCCTGAAGAGAGATTGTCTGACCACAACATTGTCCTGAGTGTCAGCCACGGGTGCCCTGAAGAGAGATTGTCTGACCACAACATTGTCCTGATTGTCAGCCACGGGTGTCCTGAAGAGAGATTGTCTGACCACAACATTGTCCTGATTGTCAGCCACGGGTGCCCTGAAGAGAGATTGTCTGACCACAACATTGTCCTGATCGTCAGCCACGGGTGCCCTGAAGAGAGATTGTCTGACCACAACATTGTCCTGATTGTCAGTCACGGGTGCCCTGAAGAGATATTGTCTGACCACAACATTGTCCTGATTGTCAGCCACGGGTGCCCTGAAGAGATATTGTCTGACCACAACATTGTCCTGATTGTCAGCTACGGGCGCCCTGAAGAGAGATTGTCTGACCACAACATTGTCCTGATTGTCAGCCACGGGTGCCCTGAAGAGATATTGTCTGACCACAACATTGTCCTGATTGTCAGCCACGGGTGCCCTGAAGAGAGATTGTCTGACCACAACATTGTCCTGATTGTCAGCCACGGGTGCCCTGAAGAGATATTGTCTGACCACAACATTGTCCTGATTGTCAGCCACGGGTGCCCTGAAGAGATATTGTCTGACCACAACATTGTCCTGATTGTCAGCCACGGGTGCCCTGAAGAGAGATTGTCTGACCACAACATTATCCTGATTGTCAGCCACGGGTGCCCTGAAGAGATATTGTCTGACCACAACATTGTCCTGATTGTCAGCCATTGGCGCCCTGAAGAGATATTGTCTGACCACAACATTGTCCTGATTCCCAAATAGAATAAGCAACACGAACTCCATAACAACTAACGCCCGATGTCCCTGACATCGTGGTTTGGAAAAATAGCTGAGAGAATTGTTAATTCTTGACTCTTTTGTCTATTGGATAATAAAAATAGTATGAATCACAATTAAGCGGCTCCCGGAAGGTAAAGCAGCCGATTGATCAAATGCTCCGTATTCTATTCCATAACAGATGGGCTTCAGAAACAAATGCATACTGCGGCAGAATGTTTAGACATCCGACAGGTTTATAACAGGGTCTTGAGATCAAGTCTGTTTTCAAAGTTACACTTACAAGCGCTTGGAGTAACAGCAAACATGCACAGGTGGATCCAAGCGTTTCTTACAAACCGGGGATCGCAACAACATATGGCAGTGAAACCCTTGGGACGAGAACGTTGTACCAGGGACTACCCCAGGGATCAGCCCTCATTTGCACACTCTTCCTTCCAACGACCAGCCTGGTAAGCTGGGTCCCAGTGCAGCTATGTATGCTGACGATTTGGTCATCTATAGTCTTAGTCCACCCAGCTCCGAATGGGTAACTAACACTTGTTAGAGGAATAAAGGTGGTTGGGAATAGCTCGGAACCCTCATAGCCGTGGCCTGTGAACGCTGCATCACTTGCCAACACACTGGCATGGCAATAATCTTCTGAATAGAAGGAGCGTCTGTATATATATGACAATTTGAAAATAAACCCCAAAAAAACATTGTAAAAATACAAAACATTTCACCATTTTTATAACAATACAGATAATTGTTTATTACTGTGTTTCGCAACTAAAGGAACCATATTTTACTTCATTTATAGGCGAACAATTCATACCAGTATTTCCATGTTATCAAATTGTACTACTATAAACATAACCGCGGTTTTAGCCCATAAGAAATCGCTTAAAATGTATTTAAGAAACAAATATTAAGCCTTTGAGAAATTATTTTTAAAATATGCCTATAATAATTTGTCATGGATTTCTTCGTAACGATGTTGCCTGTAAAGTCATCGGAATTTAATATCACTAATTAATTGTTGATTTTATCAATTCTATAAAACGCACAGGATAAGAAACATTTTTTATCAAAGAAAACTCAAGCTATAAAGACAGTGAATAATGGTGGGATATGTGACTGTGAAAAATTGTTATATACTTTTATAAAGCGGTTTCAAGGGAGCTTACAATATCGCAAAATTATGACAAGCTAAAAAATCACTTTATAAATGTCAGAACATTTTAAAGGGCCATGCAGGAATCATAACAGAATATCTAATTTCCTTTTTTTTTGAAAATTGTTTTCTTTTTGCTTTTTATTGTTTAACTTATAAAAATGTAATATGCATGAAATATATAAAGTTGTAAACACACAAAAAAAGTTGGCTTTATTTTATTCAAATATAAAAAGTTTATACAACATTGTGTGGGATTAATAATTATAACACATTATCGGAAGCTTTTTTTGTAATTTGGAGCCAGTGGCGTAGCTAGAGGGGGGTGGTGGGGCGGTCCACCCCGGGCGGCACACATTTAGGGGCGTAATTTTTGGGCATTTGAAAAGTGCAACCTATTCCGATAACCACCCTTTTTCTTTTGAAGGGGGAAAACCAAGGTGAAACAAAAATATTCGTAATTTCTAGTCCTATTTATCGGACTCCCACAACATTTGTTTGATTACATAGTGGATGTGTGGATGTTATAAGTAACGCAAAACCGTTCAAAAATTTAAAAACACTCAAAAAAGGTATCGATTTGTTTGGAAAATTAAGCGGTATACGGTACGACCAGATGACGCTTTTATGTGAAAACTACACAAAAAACACATCACCGCTTGGGCCAATAATGGGCAATTATGGTGTTTCCGTGCAATTTCGACATTCGCAGAATGATTCGCGAACAAGTACCTACAATTCATGGTGGTTCAAATATTGTGTTTAACTTGCAAGTAGTAACTTATATAAAATATGGGTAATTTATATTCATGTTTGAGTTTTCAGAAAATTATTGTAAGGTACGTTATTAAAAATTAAACTTATTTTATTTTTATTGCATTAAATAATGTGTGTTTTTCATTAAAATACGGTTATTCATTAAAATGTTACCCCTATCCAACGAAAGTAATGTGTAAATAATTTGAATTCGTCTATTTTATGGAACATTATTAAGATTTATGGCAAGAACATGAAAATATTCAAATGTCTCCGTTAATAAACACCACGATAAGCAAAAAATAATTTCGAAAAGACATACTTTTTAATTGAGATCTAAAGAAGTAACTAGTAAAACAAGATAAGACGCTTAAATTTTACTCAATTCAATTCAATCTTTTCCTTTTCTATGTTATCTCATTTTATAATTATGAGAACCCGTCATTTTTTTAATAAATTAATGCAAACCCTTTGCATGGAACAAAGGGATTGTGCTAATACAAAACGCTCTTATATCAGTAAAAAAAATTCTAATGAATTCAAGATATCAACTGAACGCTAAGTTAGAAGGATAAAGAATATGAGTGGGGAAAATTAAGAAGACGTGGTTCTATCTTTAGAAAGAAAAGTACAACAGGAAATTTTTTTATCCGTGGATGGAATTATAACAGAAAATAAAAGAACGCTTTGATGAGTTGCAAGTACTTGCAAGAAAATATTCGTATATAATACCATGTAAACTACTAAATGAAGCCTTTGAACATCAAATAAATTACTTTATTGACATTGATAAAGAACAGTTCAATACTGAAAAAAAGGCTCCAGGTTTTTATAACTTACCTAACTACAAGAATAGGCATTATGAATTTTTTCAACAATTGCTATCAGTGTCGCTAGTTGTGAAAGGAGCTCTTCCAAAGTGAAGTTGATAAAAATTATCTTCGTTCCACAATGAGCGATTTAAGACAACAAAATCTTGCAATATTGTCCATAGAACAAGATATTACAAATAATTTAAATTTTGATAGCATAATACACGATTTTTTTATTATGAAAGTTAGGAAAGTAAATGTAAAAAATAGGATTACATACTAATTTATACACTTTCTTTGTTTGTAAAAACATCATTTATTTATAAATATAAAATAAAAGAATAGTAATTGATAATGCTTTTTTTGGTTTAAATTTGGAATATTTTTGTCTCCTTTGCCTGCAACCTCAGTAACTTTCTTGTGGCTTTTAAAAATATATAGTGTAGTTTTATAAATGTGTATTTATAGGTATATCATCTTATGCGGCCTCTTTAATTACTGCTTACATAAATATGGCATGCAATGGTAAACATTTTCCCCACCTTTACTTCGTTTCAATTACAATTATTTATCATGTTTATTAATTTATAAAAACTATCATACAATCGCTTATTTGCCGTCCATAAATGACGTCACGCAATTTTGGCTGATTCCCCCCCCCCTCCACCACACGTCGCCACAAAACTTAGACCCCTTCTTCAATAATAATGTCATAAGGTTTTAACCCCCCTTCCACCATAAAAGCTGTATTTTCTATTTGAAAATATGCATGTTTCAAATCATTTTTTTTTCATTTAAGTATGTTTTTAGTGCAAGGTTGCACAGTAATGTCGTAACACGCGTTTTACGTAACGTCGTTAAATAAAGTGTCAGTAATCAATATTTAAGTTGAAATTTTATTTAAAGTTGTGCGTTTTGACGTG
The DNA here is from genome assembly GCA_944989445.1 of Ampullaceana balthica. Lineage (NCBI taxonomy): Eukaryota > Metazoa > Mollusca > Gastropoda > Lymnaeidae > Ampullaceana > Ampullaceana balthica. The sequence goes on from CALYLW010000991.1 coordinate 130,354, forward strand.
AAGTCACATTTCTCAAACACACCCCTCTCGTCGCACATCGTAACAAACGTATAACTCCCCCCCCCTTTTTTTTGTTTTTTGTTTTTAAGGTTCGTGACGTCATTTATGGAAGGTCCGTAAAAAGGGCGGCACATTTGAGACCGCCCCGGGCGGCAAAAGTTCTAGCTACGCCACTGTTTGGAGCCCAACATAAAGTGTTTACTTTGCCTAATCTTATTATACTAGTGGTTTCCTTTTAGTAAATCCTCCATGTGAATAAAGGTCTTAGTAAAATGTGTCCATTTTAAACATAAATCTTTTCAAACTTTCAAAAATATATTGGTCTTAATTAATATCTTAATTTTTTCCGATATAAGATTTTAAAAATTAAGTAAAGCTTTTAAATTATTGTTTTGTGTCTGCAGCGTGTAACTGAAAATGAACCTATTTTCAAATCTCATTAAATATGCATTAAAATAATTGTGAAAATCATTTAACAGCCTTATATTGTACAAAACGATGAATAATATCTGAACAAATATATATAATGGCATATATGCATGGTCCTACATGGACATACCCACAATGACATATAATTATATATATATGAAAAACAAATAAAGTCATTAGTGGTTGACTTTCTCGTGTCTCCGAAATGAACTCATACAGTTGCATATTTCCTTTACAAATAGTTTTCTGAATGACCAAAATTTGACTTCACTAATGTAGCAAACATATGTATCCACGACGGAACATAAAAGCAATATTCTGGTGAGCTACAGCGTCTGTGTTTAATGTGACAACAAAAGTTCACCTCTTTATAGTGATATCAATTATTTCCCATATAAGGTGTTACATTGACCTCCCATCACCCTCCCCCTTTTTCATGGCCAGATGCAGATTTCTTTTTTCGAATCTGATTATAAAATTATAACAAAGAAATGCGAAAGTACTTCATTCGGGGCAATGTTTCAAGAAAAAGTCAATAAGAAAATGAACACGAAACACACTAGAGACTGATCTTGAGCTAATATTCATGTAATGACAACGAAGTGTTGTTCAGAAATATTCAGTCAATATCAAACTGGACATGAAATTTGGTTGCATCGTTATTGAAACAGATTTTCTCACAAGGTGTAAGACTTGTTGGTACAGATCGTGTGTATGTAAGATAATGTTGGATGATATCAGACTAATTGAAATGATCGGATAGAAATGAGATTTTACGTTAAAAATCTACCGCACAGATATTTTTGCATCTACTTTAGCACGTCTTAGTTTTTTTAATATTGATTCTATCAAACCATGTTTATGACAAAAGAACAGAGATATATGTCAGGGAAATATTATAGTTAATGGGGGTTTCCCGATGTGTAAGTATTTTTACTAGTCTGTGGTGCGCTGCTCATTGGATTGAACACTATGACGTAACATGAGAAGATGTGACGCGTGATATTGAACGAGATGTAGGGACGGTTGATAGTCTATAGTCAGTTAGAAATTTGCTGTTGCTGCGTGCGGAAGGACATTGTTGGATAATATTAAATTTATGAATGTTATGATGATTTTGGAGTTACTTTGAGACATAGCCTGTCCTTGTGGTCATTACAATTACCCAGACAATGACGTAACAATATCCAAGTGTAAATTTTGAAACAAACCAATGATATTACTCAGAGCATATAATCATCTCATATGACTTGCTTTCTAGTAGTATTCTTATTTAGGCCAGCATTCTTCGTCTTGTCGTTATCATTTCAAATTGTTTAGGATCCAAACTGTTTTTCTTAAATGCTTTTTTGCACCATCGAATGTCACATCTTCATGCTTTCATCTTTGATATTTTCAGCACCGTCAAAGACAATGTAATTGTCGGTAATTCTTTTTGATTGGTCTCTATGATATTTTATGTGACCAACTATATCAGTATGTTCCCTGCCGATGTGTGATGTTTCATAGAGATTGATGTCAACATTACCTTGAGACTGGCGAACACCATGATGACATCTCGGTGAGTCTCTGGTGCTGACTAACACCGGACAAACATCCACTGGTGTAATGTAATCATTGTCAAGTGAAGTTGCGTTGGAATCAAAAGAATTGATTTCTTTTTCTCTGATACCCAAAAATAATTGGTGCGTAACTCTGTGAGCTGCTGACTTGCAAATGTCTTGATTGGATGTTGTACTGATGTCATCAATGCGATTCTGTCTCTCTAATGTAAAGTCCTTGCAGATTAGACGTCCACCAACAATAGGCTGATACGTGTCTATTGGTGTGATGTATTCATTTGATCCCATTGAAATGTCCAAATTCTTTTGGATCATACCATTTGTCATTTCTATAGAATCGTCAATACGCTCATGTAAATCTTGTGATATTTTACTGTCAATGGGTGTATGCACATCACGTGACGTCGTTGTGTCACAAACACCAAGATCAACACTGTCCATCTGTGCATGTTGATTGTGTGTACACGAACGTGAAGGTTGAATATCTGTATTTAATATGGCAGTAGGAGATTCAGATGTCGACATGTTGACGGAGTCACTGCTATTGGGGTCTGTTAGAATCTCTACGTAGTAGTGGTCTGTGCAGCTCTCCTCAAGTAAAGAATAAGTGTTGAATTCTGGTCTTACGAATTCTATGGTTGGATTTAAAAATGCAACTTCATTGTGCAAGAGTTCATTCTTCGGTTCTTTGGAAACAACTTCATCCCCAATCTTGATTGTATTCACATCCATATGTAAGAAACTTGATGTTCCAGGTTTTTGTTCAAAGTTTTCTTCTCCACAATATTTATATCCGCAGTTGCCATAGTTTTGTCCAGATTCTGGAATTTTATCATCTACCATCTTTACATCACATATGTGAACATCATTTTGCAATTTGGATTTTAGTGTACACTGTAATGTGACATCACTGGATGACACGTGTGACATTACTAACTCCACCAAATGTCCCTCGCAGGTTTCTGATGGGTCAAGAACCGTTGATTTAACACAAGGAAAGTCTTTGAATCTACAAACACGTGTTCCTAGTTTGAAGTGTGGAGGTGGCAGGTGTAAGTCTGAGATATTTGTCTCAGATACGGCGATACAATCTTGCAATGGCGTCTTTTTATTTGAACGAGGTGGTAGCGTTGGTGATAAGTTCTGTTCTGAAGAATCGCATAAATCGATATACATTTTAGAAATACCTGCACCATTTGTGACTGTGTCATAAACGTTATTCTTTGCTTCATTAATAAATGCATCAGGTTCCAAAGTCCATGGGTACTCAGTGCAGCTGTTATGTTCTGTTGTTTTCATTTCATTATATAAGTTTTCTGAAACAAAAAAATTATAATCTTTTACTACTTTTAGATTCTGAATCAATTTGAGCTCAAATTTAATGACATGTTTATCTTGAGTTTTTGTTGTTACAGTCGTTGAAATGTAAATATATTTAAAAATTATACTTAGCTTAATATATAATTTTCCAAAAACAAAATTAATAAAAGCAATTTGATTTTTATAAAGCTTACTAAACCTTTCTTAACCATAATCAGCCTTAGACAAGCTCCAAGAACTATTATTATGATAACCAAAGTAATTGGCATTACAACAACGACAGCTATCGTCACTGAATGAGATCGTGGCAAAAGTTCAATTTTCTCATCTGAAGAAATAACATTTAAAAAGTTGTTATTTTACAATTTATGGTTTGAAAAATAAAAGTTCTTTTTTTATATATTTAATTTGAAAGCTACGGCCCCAATTTAGGATATTTTTTTCAATTACAATTATTTTATAACCCGTCATCTCACTTTATAACGTATATTTCTTAAAATAAATAGTAATATCGGAATTTTATTTGAAATAAATGAACAATAAAAAATGAAACATTTTTGCGAATAAAATTTTAAAGATCAACGTTTGTTTATAAATACTCAAGAACCAGTTTTAAAAAATAGTGACTAATGTAAAAATCAACTTGTATTTTATTTAAATCCTACATCTGCTGTAAGTGAATACAAAATTAGTAAAATACTACATGATTGGATAAATAACATATATTAAAATACTCGATTAAATTTTAAAACTCTCTTCAAAGCCAGAGTTTATTCTTTATCTCTTCTTTGAACACCAATAAGTACATGTTTTTGGTCGCTTTTTAAAAAAAACAAATTTCGTGATTGTTTGTTGTCTTCTTGTTGTTTTTTCTAAATTGAATATTGGATTTTATGGGGTTTTCTTTTACTAAAAATTCATTTAAAAGTTAATGTTGCGACTTACTCATACATTGCTTACTTAATGTAGATATATTGATATATTTTTACTAAACAAAAATGTATGGTCGGGACTAAAGATCAACTGTCGATAATTATCAACTATTCCGTAAACTGCGAATACTTCTTTGAGTTGATCGTACATCTTACCATTCAAGTTCGCCATACACAGAAATAACATTCTCGTGTGGCAAGGGAAGTCAAACAAGTAATACTTCCCCATTAGTACCACACAATCATTTTCAATGTGGGCAAAATCATCGGGTTCCTGGTCTCCCCACAGATCTGATGTGTCGTCCAATATTTCATTGCTGTGTATCCACTTAAACTCCCCTTCCTTGCCTTTATCGTTAGCTCCAACCCAAACTGTTGAAATAAAAATGTATTGGGATGTTGGAAACTTTAAAATATTTTAATGATTGTATTAATTTTTTTAGACACAAAATATGACAACTTAGTTTCCCATTAAAAAAATGATATCTCTCCTCACCGCTAGCTCAAAGAAAAAAAATTAACATTCCAGACGTTCCTTCTATTACACAAGATTCTTGCGTCCTATGCCTGCTCCTTTGGCCAGTGACGAAACGGTATAAAATAATAATAATAACTAATTAATAAAGAGAATTCTAATTTGCTTGAGAATAGTTTGTTTTCAGATATGACGACAAACCATTTGTAAACGTAGAGTTTTCTGGCCTTAAAGATCGCATCTGTTTCTTGTCCCAAATTTCGGCTAACACGCCTTGTCGTTGTTGGCAGTCTAACTGTAATAATAATGGCATTGGAATTTATGAATTATCTATATTGCAATTTCGTGGGATGGTGTGAAATGTTTTTAAAATGAAACGTATGAATTTTCTGATAAAATATAATTTTTAAGTAACAATTATATAAATGTTACTAGACGGAAAAAAGTCACATCTCATTACTTAATTAATATTAGTTATTTGGTGTTTGTTTTAGTGAAGGATTTCGTAAAACATTGTTTTTAGTTTTAAAATAGTTAGTAACAATGGGTTTTTGTAGAGAATAAGTTTTGTATTGGTCAAGTTCATTGTAAATGGTTTGTTTTTATATATGTATTGTATGCGTTCTCACATAACACAAACGTTCGTGCAATAAATCCTTGAAGTATTATTGTCAACAAAATAACTTTAATACAAACACTATGTACAGAAACATCAAATTGAGGTTACACTTCGTGGAAACATCATCACTACACTTCAGCCATCTTGTATAACACTAGCTCCTTTTCCCGCGTATTCACTCATGTCACCTCTCTGTCATCCAACTCGTGATTCACACGTGACATTCATTATACTGTGTCTAAATAAAGTTTAACGTTACATCAAAGGTTCTATTATAAGAATAAAATAATTGATAACCCATCAAGAACGAAATTTCGATAGTTATTACGCCGAAGTGGGAGTTCTATAAATACGGTAAATTTTCTTTTTTATTCAAATTAACAAACCGTTGTGCTACAACTGCAATACAATCTTGTTCTGTCATTTTATTTGTTAGCTTGAGAACTGTTAAATTGTGGTTTGGGTTTAGGAGAGTGTTGAGATCTTCTGTGGTACCCACTGGCTCAAACTCTATACTAATTGTGCCACAAATTGTCTTCAAGAGGGCACAGATCGGATCAAAGTTGACCAATGATCTATGCTTCAGCTCCCCCCCCCCATACTAAGTATAGACAAGAACTAGAATTCTATGCATATTCAAATGCTAATGATTTATTGGATCTTAAACAATTCAATTACCTGAGCCTCGTTCCAGGTTTTGGGGGTCTCAAACAATTTAAAACATCGGCCACTGATCTTGATGTGGCCAGTCTGTTGACACATGACACGTCTTCCTGCAATATTTGAGGGAAAAAAATTAGATAAATTACCAAAATATTAAATTTCTCATTACCTATTCATGACAATTAATTTTATATAATTTAATTTACCTACGCAATTAATATATAGTGTTACACATATTAAAGTTTAAAAATGTAATATATTTGTATCATGCAAGAAATGATAGGAATTGAAAAAAAAATTAAAAATATTTTTTCCAGCAAAAATTAATTAAACAGATACTGTTTGGGAATTATTTTGCAATGCTGTTTGTTTTGTTACATAAGCAAATTGAACGAATCAACGTTCTAATAATCTGTAGGATTTAGTAACTTGCAGAAGTTGAAACCCAAAATATTCAAACTGACATTCAAACCAGAATTTTTTTTTCTTTTTAAGTTTTAGAAAAAGAACAAATAATAATCAAAAATATTATTTTTGAATATTCGTCATCATTGATTTAGTAATAATAAATAATAAATTGATTATTTATATAGCGCTGTATCCCAGTAAGGAACTGGGCTCACAGCGCTTTACATGAAAGAAATTAAATACCTATAAATATTAAATTAACTTTCATATCATAACAAACACAAAAATTACAGTACATTATACATAAGCTACGTTAATCATTTACAAGAAATGTTGTTTCATTAATTTTGAAAATAAATGTTGAAAAGATGTGTCTTAAGTGCAGTCTTGAAGGACTTGGTTGTTTGAATACTACGTATGTGTAATGGTAGAGAACTGATTTCATGGAAGAAAAAAGATTTGATTGTTTAAGTCCAAAGAGATGAAAAACCTAGCGTATATGCAATATTTTAAAACAGTGCTTCTCAAACTTTTTAGATTGGCGGACCGGCAGGGATTTTTTCCATGGCACCAGGGACCGGTGCACTATTTTCCCTGCACTGACACTTTTTTACTGTACTTTTTTGACAACTTCTGCGGACCGGCGGCGGATGGCCCACGGACCGGCACCGGTCCACGGACCACAACTTTGAGAAGCACTGCTTTAAAAGAATGCATTTGCTTTAAAAATCCAATCATTTGAGAACATCGTGAGAAGAGCAAATCTTGAAATACAATCATTTCATCACATGTATATTACTAAAATTGAAAATGAGCTCGTATACGTTATAGGACATAAAGTGATACAATTATCGTCTGTCATACATATACAAAAATGCATATATTATTCCCTTATGCTTGATAGCACTCTAAATATTTCACATATTTTTTACCATATTATTATGAAATTAATTTATCTGTTACATATTTTTAAAATATTGTTTATTAAATAGGATTTTGATATGTTTCTTAATTATTTATATTTAATTCTTAATAAGAAAATACGTTTATTTTATATTTAAAATTTTTATATTTATAGCCTAGTCTACCAAATAAAAATTTTATGAATTTACCAATATATACTCTCAGAGCTCATTTTCATATTTTTAATTTGAGAGGTAAATTCAATTTTTTAATGTGTGTTTATAGAAATTAGCGGGGAATTTTTATAAACAAAACGATTTTATACTTGCCGTGAACTACATCCATACACACGTATGGGTAAAAAGAAAATTGACAATTTTGATCTTCAAGATAGGAGTCTGTAACAGTGTATCTTAAGGAAACACAATCGCCGCCCGATGTTCTGGAGGATATTGGAGCCCAGTGTTTAGACAAACTTTCTAACGATTTGTTGTTGGCCGACCAGACATACTTTCCCTCCTCGGCAATGTCATTCGCACCCACCCACACTGTGACATAAAATTGTAATTGTACGATTTAAAAGACAACAGTATATCCAAACATTAATATGAGTGCGTTAAATAAAACCAAAGAGTTACTAATTTAATGATTGTGGTTCATGGCTAGAAGCCGTAAATATTTTGCATGTGCTAGTGTTTTTTAAAGATTTTTGTAACATGTGCTGTTTGTTTTTAAACGTTTCCGGGGGCGAATTTGTTTGAAAATAAACTTTCTGCGATTAAAATAAAACCGTGCCTTAATTATATTAAGTAATAAAATACGGTTTTATTAAAGTTTATTTCTCGACATACATATTGCATTTTTGATACATGAATTTGTGTATGAATATTGGAAATTCAACAAACATAAGATTAGCCTGTGACGTAACAAGTTAAGAGCGGGTGGGGGGGGCACGAGAAACATACTTTTTAAAGATGGCTAATCGCGCTGCGTTAATTAAAAAAAATAACAACAAATACTCAACTGGAATTCGTGGGTCCGTGGTATAATAAGAACTAGAAGTAGTAAGCTCATTATGTGATCAAATTAAATCTTCATCTTTACAGTGCCAGCCAATACCACGAGTTAATGAATTGTCTTTAGAACTTTTATTTGGGGTTCAACACATGACATATTTGCATTTTTTTAATAATGAAAAAATCAACTGACCAGCAAAATTTTGCAAATTTTTAAGGTTGGTGCCAACATGGCGCAGAACTTCACTTGAATTGAAGAAAGCAAACACAGAACCTTGTCTCTCACAGTAACTCTGTTACAATGGAATAGAACAAGAAAACTGTTACAATAGAACATAACAATAACTGTGTTACAATGGAGCATAAAACGAAACCTATTAAAACGGAACTAATCAAAAGAGGCAAATAACGACGTGGCATGTCATACACTTTCCTTTGGCCCTTCACTACTCCCTGAAATGCGTCTCTTTCACTAACACATATTCATTAAACTTCATTTATATTATTGACCAGGGGTGGTCAGACCTGTAGTACTTAAAATCTATTTTTTTAAATCCCTTATATTAACTTCGAAATCTTGTCATCTCTCTCTCTCTCTCTCTCTCTCTCTCTCTCTCTCTCTCTCTCTCTCACTCTCTCTCTCTCTCTCTCTCTCTCTCTCTCTCTCTCTCTCTCTCTCACTCTCTCTCTCTCTCTCTCTCTCTCTCTCTCTCTCTCTCTCTCTCTCTCTCTCTCTCGCTCTCTCTCTCTCTCTCTCTCTCTCTCTCTCTCTCTCTCCTCTCTCTCTCTCTCTCTCTCTCTCTCTCTCTCTGTCTCTCTCTCTCTCTCTCTCGCTGTCTGTCGTTCGCGGACGGGCAGAACAAACAAAAGTCAAAAATGACACATTTCTCATGATGCTAACGAGCTGAAATTGTGCACATATACTTGTGTCACCTAACAATGCATTGTATCAACATTTCAGATCGGTTGAATGTACCGTAATTAAATTACGGTAATGCATTTTAATTTATCTCTATATAATTCAATGTAGCCGTCTGCTTTGTTCACCGCCACATGCTGGAGTTAAGTCCAGCTATCGATGACAACACCTCTCCCCTCCCCCTCCCCTGTTTTTTTACAGCAAGGGTAGATCAGTCGGTTTCAGTCTGTAAATGTTTGTCGCCCGTTGCATATTATATTGAACATATCAATACTTTAACTTCAGTCTCATATATAAGGGATTTATAGTCAAAAACTTTGTTTTTACAGGGTTGTTTATTAAGAGCCATATTGAAGAACAAGTGGTCAAGACCCAAACTTACAATGAAAAACATCCAGTGTGATATTTTTAAAAAATTATTTTTGATTATAATTTAAATTTTAAACATTTCATTAGTTATAGCGGCAACCGTGATTTGAAGAAATATAAGCAATACAGTTAAACAATTATGAAATATTTAAATATTTAAAATTAATTAATAGAAACACTTTGCATAGAGACTCATGCTTAAAGTCAAAATTAATTGTTATGGCTCTGGTTGGTAGCTACGGTAATTGTGGAGCAAAGTTCTATCAGAAAAAGTTCGATTAGCACGAGCAATATTCCAAGCGACGGCATTACTTGCCTCAGTTAAAGTGACACCTTCTTTGTTGAAAGCAGGAATTATTGTCTGCGACTGACACATTCCAGACGTTATCAAAGCAAGCTTATGTTCATTCCTTTGTTTCGGTCAAGATATTTTAACATTAATTAATTTTTTATATAATTTTTTTAACGAAAAATTTTCATTTCATAAATAGTTCTCGAGCCGCAGTTTGACTGACCACCGGTTTTATTAACAACATATCACAACATAAGAGAAAGAAATCTAAATTACATTATAAAAAGGTGTTTCATTAAGTATTAAGCGCTAATTTTTTTTAAAAATGTCTTGTATAGTAGATGAAAAGAGTTTATCTTTACTTTACACCTATTTATTTTCAACGCATTGAATCAACTTTAGTTTTCAATGTTAAGGGAGCTTCCTAAAAAAAGACAAGCAGAAAATTGAGAACCCGATCAAATTACCTTTGCTTCGTACCATGACGCCTTTTCTGAGCTTAAAACAAAACAAGTTTTGTTTGTCCAAACTCTGTCCTCGCCTGAACAGGACATGCTACCATTTACTGAAATAAAATTTTCATTGGAAAAAAATTAATATTTGAAAAGAAACAACAAATCATCAAATGCAATATTCAAGCATAATAGTTTAACTAGATACGACCCGAGGCGTAGCATACACAGCTGACTTGCACACAGATAGTGCAAAGAAAGGGGGTGGGGTAGAACGGGCACAAACAGCAGCACGAAGAAATAAGAACAACGCGAGTGAACGCAAGACGCATTGTTGGTCTAATGACATGCCCCCCTTGCACCACTTTCATTTGCCAAACATAAACTGTCATTGGTCGACCCTTGCGAGGGTCATTCGTCATGCTTGCTTGGTCACGTCTTGTGCTTGTGCTTGTCCTAATTTCTTACGAATAATATATTTATAGATGTTTTAATGTATATTAATTGTACAAGCGACTAGCAATAATGCATTAAGGGTAAAATAAATTACATGTCGATGATAGTAATTTCAGATACATAAAATAAATAACGATAAGTAGATATAAGTTGTCTCCGATACACAGCCTTTATTTTTATTTATTTAAAAAAAACATTTAGCTGTACCCTTTACCCGCACTGTAGAAACTTATTTCGCGTACTCAATACATATGTTTATAGGAATTATTTGGCTTTTAATTTTAAAAAATATGAAATTGTATGACTTATGACCTTTACAATTTCTTTTTCGATCATGCAAAAATTATTTTCTATGTTCTAAAAAATCAGAATATTACTGTACCTGTTGACGCAATGATGATAGAAATCAAAAGCACCAAGAACCAGATCATCGTGTGATATAATTTAATTTCTGTTGTACTTATGAAATTCATTAGACTATATAATTTTCACCAGTCTTTCAACAATATCTTTATTTTTCAGTCCAAATTGATGAAATGGGATTTAATATTTTTATATACTGTATCGTATATTATATAATAGAATCGCAATTGTTTTTAAATTAAATACAACAGCAAATGCTAGTTTCTAATATAAGAAAATTGTAATTAGATGTTAAAAAAACACAATGAAAGATTTTAAATATAAAAAACGTGATGACTTATCGTTTCTAATGCCATAATTTAAACACACATGTCTTGAATTTAAAGTCTCTGGTGAAGAAAGTGATTTATTGTTGCACAGATTTCGTTGTCTGCATGTAAGAGTAAAGAGTATCGTGTAAAAAGAAGTCGTTGTTCTCACACACGTTTGTGCAAGTTAACTTGAAATTACGACACTTCCGCCAACACATTGTGCGATTGTTTACGGTGACAATGACTGGCCTATAGCGTCATACAGAAGAACAAAAAAACAAAGAAACAAAGAGGCGGCAGTCAATTAAAGGCTGACAGCGTAGATAAAGCTTTTAAAAATAATAATAAACGTTGACCAGTGGCGTAGCTAGGAATTTGTATGGATTAGGGGGCCCGGGTGGCTTGACCTCTTTGGGGGGGGCCCTGCTTACATGGCGGTGGCGTAATATATAATGTAAAAAAAATTCTTACACTCTTTTGGGGGCACCTCTCAAGTGGGGGCCCGGGGGAACTTTCGAATTAGGACCCCCCTCTCCTAGCTACGCCACCGACTTTGACGTAAATTGTGTGCTTTTTAAAAGACCAAAGAAACTCCAAATGCTATAACGTAGTAAATTGTATTACGCTCTGATGTCTTGTATTTTAAAATATTATTAATCAATTATATTAAAGGTTCTCACATGTTTACAAATTTTGGTTTTTGCACTTGTTTCAGTCTTAAGAATTATGATTTCTTTGTATGCCTCTTTATCATTATAGTTATTCTTTATGCTTGTTACTTTGTTTCAATCTATGTAAATTAAATCTACAAGTTATCATGTCCTGGTGTCAATGAATGTGTCATCAAACCTGTATATATGTATGTATTTATGTATGTATGTATGTATGTAGATATGTGTATATAGGTATGTATGTATGTATTCATGTATGTATGTGTGGATTAATGTATGAATGTATGTATATATGTATATATGTATGTATGTATGTATGTATGCATGCATGCATGTATGTGTGTATGTATGTATGTATGTATGTATGTATGTATATTCATGTATGAATAATGTATTATGTATGTATGTATGTATGTTTGTAAGTATGTATGCGTGTATGTATGTATTTATGTATGTATGTATGTATGTATGTATGTATGTATGTATGTATGTATGTATGTATATATGTATGTTTGTATGTATGTATGTATGTATGTATGTATGTATGTATGTATGTATGTATTTATGTATGTATGTATATATGTATTTCATGTTTGTATATATGTATGGATGGATATATGCATGTATGTATGTGACTATATGTGTATGGGAGAAAGGTAAGTACGACTAAGAATTAGAGAGAGAGAGAAAGAGAGAAAGAGAGAGAGAGAGAGAGAGAGAGAGAGAGAGAGAGAGAGAGAGAGAGAGAGAGAGAGAGAGAGAGAGAGAGAGAGAGAGAGAGAGAGAGAGAGAGGGAGAGAGAGAGAGAGAGAGATTGTTGCTTTTTTTCTCGGATGATATTGTTTTTCGCCACAGTAACATACATGACAATATTGTACATGAAACATCTGTAAGCCTCACAACACTATCACAGCGGTGTCACCATTGTTGTGACATCCAATTCAGAAGTACGCTGCCATGTCCGGCGTTTGTTGAGTAGTTATGTTTACAGTTGGAGAAGGGGGGGGGGTAAGTGGTCGGGGTGGTTAGGTCGAAAGTAGACACAGAAGAATGTTAGCGTAGATGAGAAGTTGTGGTAAATTAAGAGTGTCACAAATAGAGCTACTAGAACAAAGAAATGTAAAATTATATATTATTCATATATGTATATATGGGTAATCCTGCAGGTTTGGCACGTATATTATTTCGCAGCGAATTTTAATTTTCAAGTTTAAACTTAGGTTTTTATTTAGTAAATGCATTAATATATGTTATATTTTAGCTATTAAAGCGCTAATTTTTAAGGCTTTTTAATTTCTAAGGCATTTTGCGGCTCTCAACGATACATAATCCGAATGAGAACCATCCATTTTGTTTATCTAACAACCTGCTTGCCAGATTTTTTACCTTGACAGACTCATGCTAAAATAAATTTACTTACTGAAGAAGGTTTTTTTAAGTATCCAGAAACCAGGGATGAAACAAGAAATTTTAAAATATAATATCTTATTGAGTCATTAATTCATTAATAATAAAGATGAAAAAGAGTTTGCGTCTAAGAAATGTCTAACTAAAGCTGCTAAAAAGATTGTAATGGGAAGAAAGGGATGGGGGTCAGTTTATTCTGACGATGTGGGGGGGAAGGAGATTTTATTAGCCAAAAAAAAGTATTCAATATTTTTCTTTAATTAATTGCACAAGAACTTTCGGCACTGCGATGCAATAGGGATTTTGATTTTAGTTTTGTTGGACATTTTGAAAGATTCTTAGGGGAATTCCTTTAGTTAGGGGTCTGTCAATAAATTAGGCGTCTGTCAATAAATTAGGCGTCTGTCCATAAATAAGGGATTTGTACATAAATTAGGGGTCTGTCCATAAATTAGGGGTCTGTCCATAAATTAGGCGTCTGTCCATAAATTATGAGTCTGTCCATAAATTAGGGGTCTGTCAATAAATAAGGCGTCTATCCATAAATTAGGCGTCTTTCCATAAATTAGGGGTGTGTCCATAAACTAGGCGTCTATCCATAAATTATGCGTCTGTCCATAAACTACAGCCCAGGTCTGTGGGAGGGGGGAGTAAATATGACGAATACAGATGAAATCGAGATGATTGGGTAGAATGGTTAATAAAAAAAGGGGGAACTTTAAGCGAAATGTCTTTTTAAGAACTTAAAAGTAAAGACACAAATACGTATCTTGGAATCAGCCCTCGAATTAGGTCCTTGCTTAAAATAAAAAACGTACATGAACATCAACTTGTACAATTTCCTTGGGGCCGTCCATAAATGACAACAAGCAACAGGGGGGTCACACATTTATGACGAGGTAAATGGGAGGGAGGGTGTTTTAAGTCTGTGACGTCACATCGAAATGCGCATTTTTAAATTAAAATTCCACTTAAACATTTAATTGCTTACACTTTATTTAATGACGTGTTTACATGGCTTCAGGCGTGTTACGATATTAGAGTGCAGCCGTACACTAAACTAAATACCAACTTAAATAATGAAACAAAAGTGATATGAAACATGCTCATTTTCAAATAGAAAATATGGCTTTTATGGGGGGGGGGTTAAAACTTTGTGACGTCATATTGGAGGGGGGAATCTAAGTTTTTTGTGACGAAGTGTGTTAAGAGGGGAGGGGGCCAAAATCTCGTGACGTGAAACGGTGGTAGAGTGGCTGTGCGCTCGACTGGCGTACCGATGGTCACGGGTTTGAATCTATGTGAAGGCAAGGATTTGTTCCCGGGGCCTAGGGCGTCCCTGAGTCACCCAGCTCCGAATGGGTACCTAACACTACATGTAGTTGGCTGGGTAATGCGTGGAACCCTCATAGCCGTGGCCTGTGAACAGTGCATCACTTGCCAACAGATCATCCGTCATGGTCTGTGGACACAATTATCTTATGCTTAGAAGGAGCGTCTCTATAGATAAGATAAGAAGATAAAAAAAATTATGAACGGCCCCATGGCTGTTCATCAACTTCTGGGCCTGTGTAACAACAAAAGCGAGGAATAGGGAACAGTTTAGGTCGCTATTGCGTGTGTATGGGCTAATAAATTAATTTTAAAAATATCTTTGTAAACACTAAATAAATCCATCAATTATTTGGTATTTCACTTTTTATCACGTATACATTGAGCTATTTTAAAACAATACTTGCCTTTAAAACATAATTGAAATCTTCGGGAAACAAAAAGGTGGCAAGTGAATCTATATAATTTTTTTTTAAATTGTACGTGCAGCACTGATGCGCACCATACATAATTAGAAACATTTTGATCGCTGTGCAGAAAATTTTATATAAGAATTAAACATTAGCTGCCACTTATTATTAATGAGAATCATGAATGAAGGGTAGACTAAAGGGCGGTTCTCGCTATCAAATTGCTTCAAATTTCCATCAAAATATGCTATTGTCAAAACTTTCAAAACTTTTTGTATTATGACGCTGTCTCCATATCACGTGAACAAGCACCAAAAAACAAAGTTTAAAATTCATCAATGGAGGCAATGTTTTTTTTAAAATGCTAATGAATAAAAAAAACTTCCAACTTATCACGTCTTGTGATACATCACACATTACAGCGAAAAAACAGATTGCTTACGATTATCAGATCAAGTATTAGTTTATCAGAAAAGAAAAAAGTTAGACCCGAATTTTAATGTTTTTAAAATAATAATTTAATTAGTTACTGTTCTGTAGTATGAATGCTATACCATACGATACTGATATTTATGCTATTTATGGAGAATATTCAAAACTGACAAGAATAGCACCATTAGTTGAATCATTAAACCTTGAAACACTAGAGGATAGAAGAACCAAGAGCAAAGTAGTAATCATACATAAAGCAATTAATTCTAATTTAGAAATACAACACAAAGATAACTTAATACAACCCTCAGATAGACATAAGGATAAAAAACACCTTTCTTATTCCGTATGCAAGAACAAACACATACAAATTTTCGTTCTTCCCGTCCGGAATTCGGGCGTGGAATGGGTTGCCTGAAGAATCCAGGAAAACCAACACTTTATCAACATTTAAATCTCTAATAAAAAAATGCAGGACTAAACACAAACCATAGATACGCGCAGGACGCAATAATCTTCTGTATAAAAGGAGCGTCTGTAAACAGATAAGATAAGATAAGATAAGATAAGATAAGATAAGATTACAAAGAAAGACTTTATATTCTAAACTGAAATACATTTAATTATTAATACCATGGATACTATTAATATGTATGATCATGATTCATAACACCGTAAGCAATCGAAGGTGAAATATTTCTTTAATTTTTTGTTTAGTTTTACAGAATACGATGTGGTGTAGACCAGTGCTTCTCAAAGTGGTGGTCCGCGGACCGGTGGCGGTCCGTGGGCCATCCGCTGCCGGTCCGCAGATGTTCTCAAAAAAAGGACAGAAAAAATTGTCAGTGCAGGGAAAATAGTGCACCGGTCCCTGGTGCAAATGAAAAAATTCCAGCTGGTCCACCATATTAAAAAGTTTGAGAAGCACTGGTGTAGACCATAATTCATTTCTGTTGTTTTTTTTTAAAGTTTGGAAAATGCAGCACGTCACTGCAGTTGTGTCAGTAACCTCGTTAGTTGATGGCTAGAAATTGCAGTTTTGTTAATAGTTGAACTAGAAATACAACGTTAAAGTTAAACCACTCAGACATGAAGGTATGGTCTTTACGTTTAGTGCAAATTTGTAATTTCAATTATAAATAAACGTTGGACGCATTAGGGGCCGTCCAAAAATGACGTAACGCAAATGTGGCTGATATGTCACTCCCTTCCCCCTCGTCACGAGTCATAAAAATACGTAGACCCTCCTCTAATATAACGTCACAAAGATGTGTCCCCCCCCCCAGCTGTCTCTTCTGTTTGAAAAAGATCATGATTCAAATCACTTTTTTGTTATGTAAGTGTTTATTTAGCGTGCGGCTGCACTCTAATATCGTAAGTTAAGCCATGTATAAAGTCATTAAATAAATTACATTCAATCAAATATTTAAGAGGAATTTTTATTTAAAATTGCACGTTTTGATATTACTTCACGAATCGTCATAAATGTGTGACCCCCCCCCCTTTCCTTTGGCACGTGACGTCATTTATGGACTTTCCCTTAATAGAATAGTCCACATAAAAGGAGCGCCTGTAAATTTATGTAAGGTAAAAAATGAATTAATTTTTTTTAAATATAGCATAGGCCATTGATTTCTCACACGATTAAGTTTTGACATCTTTCACTAGTAAGTTACCAGTACCAGATAAGAAAAAAACCTGGTCTAGACCTCAAGACTTTATCCATCTTATCTTAACATCTTACAGTACAGAAGCTTCTCCCATACATATTATCTTATCTGTTACAGCCACTTTTTCTATACATAAGATTATTGCGTCCTGTGTTTATCTACGGTTTATATGTATAGTGTTACATTGTTATCAGGGTTTTAAATTTTGATAATTTGTTAGTTTACCATTTTTGTTCAAACAACTCGTTTCACACATGATTTCAAGAACAGAAGAAAAGGGTTTAGGGGCCGTCCATTAATGACGTCACGCACCTAGGGGGGAGGGGGTAACACTTTTGTGACGATGCGTGACGAGGGGGGAAGGGGGGTTGAAGAAATGTGACGTCACATCAAGTGGGTAACTTTAAATAAAACTTCCACTTAAATAGTTGGTCCTTTACAATTTATTTGATTTTATTTTTAATTTTTTTTTAATTTTTTTTAAAAACCATCAGTGCTTCTCAAAGTGCCGGTCCGTAGACCATCAGACGCTGATAGGCGTAAGTTATCAAGAAATGAAAATTAAATATAATTATAATCCTTAAGTTTGAGAACCCACAAGAGAACGTATGAAATTGTTACCCTGTGTTGTTTGATGTTGACATCAAAGAATTTGTGATTTAACCGCAGCTCCGTTTGGTTCCGTTACGACAGGAGTCAGCGAACTTTTTGCCTGTTACCACTAAATATAAGTTTATGTGTGCTTTACCCCCCCCCCACCCCAAGGCTCGATGTCCTGCCCACATGACTCGGGGGTTTGGGGAGCATCTTAAGTCCACCACCCACACCCCGAAAAATGAAACTGGTGAGTTTAAGAAGCATGACACGGGTCTAAAAATTACCTGAATAGTATTATGTGTAGATACTTTAAGTCGAAACGACACGGAATATCCATTTATTATTGATTTTTTATTATCTTTTTTCGAGGGGGGGGTGGAGAATCTATTTTATACAATTATAAACGTTTTAAGTTTGATATAATTGTTCTAATGGTGTTTTTGTCTAACGCCCCTGACCATTCTAGATATAATGATAAATGTGCCCATTTAAAATTAGTCAAAGCATTCATTAACTTTATTGAATGCATCAAATTGTTGACATTGCAATTCGAGAGGAGCTCAAAACAACTTTTCTTCTTAGCTCAGTTTTTAAGGCATTGAGTTTAAATGTTACAGAAAAGATACTTGATACAATCAAGTCATGTTGATTAAGATTATTGTCACTCGTGTCAATATAAATGAAAGTTGGGTGGATTTAGGTGTCTTCGTATAGTACGTAGGTAAGAAAAGTGCATAGTTTTATCAAATTTAAAAATGCATTTTCTGGAAGGAACCGGTTCAATAGTGGGCAAATGTTCCAGGCGTACACGTACACAAGACGCATTTTAATATATCTAGTGGATTGTAGTGGATGTTAAATGTCACAAATGAGTCTGCATTACCCCCAAGAATTCAATTTTTACCTCAAATGGGTTAATTTACACCTATTCGCCGACCTCTGTCTTACGGGATGCCAGTCAGTCAATTGAGGGATTTTTTTTTAAAAATGTGTTCTACAAAAGACATTAACCGTGATGATTAAATAGTCAATGTTTAATTTGTATTCATTAAAATGAAATATAATCGAAGTATGTTAACAGAGACCTTTTTTTTTGAAGGCCGGTTAATGTTCTTGGTTGTAATATCAATAGTCACACTCGAGGGTTTTAAAGTATCACATCAAAGGGTTTTTGACATTACCGCTGCACTGTTCGTTAGCTGTCTTGCTATGCCTTAACAACTAAACAAATTTAAAAAATGGTAATATTTTATAAATCAATCTGAATTCATACTTAATATTTGTAGGGGCTTATTTTTCTATCACGTCAGTACAGGGAAATTCACGTCAAAACCTACAGTGAAGCAAGTAACGTTGTGTAGTGTTACCTACAGTGAAGAAAGTAACGTAGGGTAGTGTTACCTACAGTAAAGAAAGTAACGTAGGGTAATGTTACCTACAGTAAAGCAAGTAACGTAGGGTAGTGTTACCTACAGTGAAGCAAGTAACGTAGGGTAGTGTTACCTACAGTGAAGCAACTAACGTAGGGTAGTGTTACCTACAGTGAAGCAAGTAACGTTGTGTAGTGTTACCTACAGTGAAGCAAGTAACGTAGGGTAATGTTACCTACAGTAAAGCAAGTAACGTAGGGTAGTGTTACCTACAGTAAAGAAAGTAACATTAGAAAGTAGTGTTAGGCTAGTATAGCCAAGTATAAAGCAGATAGTAGAACAAAGTTGAGCACCACATGTGCCGCTGGCAAAAGTGTGCAGCATCGAAGTGAGAACCAGTGCATTTATAAATAGAATAATGTACAGGGAACGGAATTTTAGTGATGAAAGGCTATGCCCGTGTTTTTAGGTGGGATTTAATTTCTTTCGTTGCTTTAGTAGTTTGTGTGTAGAGTTGTTTTATATTCATGCACAGATACATATATATATATATGTACCTAGGGACATGAATGGGTACCTGGATACATACCGTATACATACATAATACATATGGCATGCATATCTATCCCGCTAACCACAACCCTAAGACAACCACTAACCCTATCATACTTAACTATATTGTCCTGTGTGTGTGTGTGCATAGTTATTTGGATAAGCTCACAGATTCATGCACAGATACACATGCCAACCAGGGTTGCATGATATTATTGACTCCTACCCCGACCAATAAAAGGTACCTTTCAAAAGGTCAGAAAGTTGCCACTCAATATAAAAGTAACTGTTCCACTTATTACCCACATTCTTAGGTCCGTGCATATAACTCTTATATAAAATCCATTTTCGTCTTTAACAGTACCGATTTTTTTCAATCAATCTATTCTTTGGAGCAGTTTATGAAGCAATCGTTCGAGGAAAAAAATCATGTAAACTATTTAAGCACCGAAAGAAAATAAATCTCCAAGCTAAGAAACATTGGCATTGCTTTAATCACTAAAATGCCGTTCCCTGTACATTTTTCTATTTATAAATTTAATTTACCTATCATGTTTAGCTTAATTTATGCAAAAAGAATATTAACAGTGACTAAGCTGTAGTGTTGAGTTGGTATCTGGTTTCACTCATGTGCCTTCTATCTCTAATGTACATAATAAAGTATTAGTATTTGATAATTTATAACTAATTTTTTAGAAGTCAAATAAATAAAGTATTTACATTTAAGCATATATAAGGATATAACGAAAAGTGGTAAAATGGTACTGTGTATTTTATAATAAAGAAAATAATAATATATAAATATTGTTAAAATATTACGCTTAAGAAGAAAACAGTGACTATGTTTTGCAAACAAAACGTTAGGTAGATTAACGTTGAATATAAATGTAGACATCTGGAAAAAGATTACAGCACACAATTTTTCGAACGGCTGGTAAAATACATCTCGGAAATACATAAAGGAAACAGTGTAAAGATGTAATTACCCACACTCTTAGGTCCGTGCATATAACGCCTATATATAATCTATTTTCCTCTTTAACAGTACCGATTTTTTTAAATCCATCTATATCTTTGGAGCAGTTTATGAAGCAATCGTTCCAGAAAAACAAATCACGTAAACTATTTAAGCACGAAAGAAAATAAATCTCCCAGCTGAGAAACACTGGCATTGCTTTAATCACAAAACACTTTCTTCATGCATCAAATGCCGTTCCATGTACCTTTTTCTATTTATAAATTATATTTACCTATCATGCTTTGCTTTTAATTTATGTTATTTATTAACGTTGGCTAAGCTATAGTTTTGGGTTGGTATCTGGTTTCATAGAATAAATTATTTGTATTTGATTATTTATAACACACTTTTAAAAATGTCAAATAAATAAAGCATTTAAAATTAGGCCAATATAAGGATATAACGAAAAGTGGTAAAATGATACTGTGTTTTTATAATAAATATAAAAAAACGTAAAAAACCAAGTTTTTGACTAAATCCATTAAGTACGAGACGTAACTAAAAGAATGTTCATTATAATACGCAGCGCAAGAACATCCAAAAAGTTACAAAATTGTAGTTTGTCGTAAAACAGGTTTAATATAATGCGCACCGATCAGGAATATGTTTATGAAAAGTGTTGTCAATAAAATACGCACCTTATTGCGCGACAGAAAGGTTGTTAAATATAATACGCACCGCGACGCTCTATCTCAAAAAATAACATGATACATAGGAATAAATAAAATAATCTAACAAATCAATAATTTAATTACGGTACATGCCATCGATCTTAAAATTTTGATACATTGTTTTTATTATCGGTACAAAACTGCCTGCAAAATTTCAGCTCGCTAGCTTACTAGAAAGTGAGTTAAAAATTAATCCAAAGTTTTGGCGACAAGCAAGGGTGCAACCAGACACCACGAGTTAATATAAAGTATTTAAAAATAATACCATCATATAAATATTGTTAAAATGTTACACTAAAAAAACTGACCGTGGTTTGTAAACAAAACATTAGGTAGATTAACGTTGAACGTAAATGTAGACATTTGGAGAAAGATTAAAGCAAATAAATTTTTCGAACGGCTGGATAAAATACATCTCGAAAATACATAAAGAAAACAGTATATAGATGTAATTTGCAAACAAATAATAATTATTTTAAAATTTTTAAAAGATATACGTAGTTTTGTTAGAGGTGCAACGTTACCATCTATAAAAATAAACCGTTTCATCACATTTAGTTCATAACAAAACAACACTCTCATACACTCACTGATTCACACATGTGCACACACATACTTATACACACACACACAGCGGGATATTAACATAAAAAAATCACATTAAAATAACCACGGCTCTTTTTACTTTGTTTCCTTTTTACAAATTAATATGAGCTCAAACTATGACGTAACGTCACAATATTTTATTGGCGAGAAATGCCTTCTTGTTAATCTCGACACCAAAATGTTTATTATTTTTAACCACGTTTTATTAACTCGCTTTCGTTCCTGTGGCATTGTCCAAGATTTTTTTCAAATCTGCCAAAGTAAAATTGAACCACTTCTGATGGTTCTAGAGATCTGAAAATTTTACCACATATCGAATTGGATGCATTGTATCAAAATTTCAGATCGATCGAATGTATCGTTATTAAATTATTGAACTTTTTAGTTTATCTATAGTCTATATATAAGCATCTGTACCGTCGGCTTTTGTTGACATCCGTGAGTTCCCCCCGTGACCACATCACAATGTTTTTAAAACGTTGGGCGGCGCTTGTGAGGTGTTTGGTAAAATAAATAGAGGTAAAAAAAATATTTTAAAAAACCAGGTTGTTATAAGTGGACTAAAAAGATTAAAATAAATAGAAGTAAAAAAAAATATTTTTAAAAACCACGTTTTTAGAAGCGGACTAAAAAGAAGAAAATAAGTTAAAGCTTATTAGTTCAAGTACTTTGATTTAATATGACTAAAAACGTGGGGCGGGTGTTTGGTATAAAAATTAAAGATTTCTAATTTAGAAGGCAAAAGAGGGATCTATAAGTGAGAGAATGAGTGAACCGCATATGTTATACCTCATAAGCGCCCGCCCCACGTTTTAGTCATATTAAATCGAAGTACTTGAACTAATAAGTTTTAACTTATTTTCTTCTTTTTATTCCGCTTCTAAAAACGTGGTTTTTTAAAAATCTTTTTTTTTACTTCTATTTATTAAGTCTTAATTTTCAATAATTTTTTTTATTATTGGGAATTACCCCGCATAGGGGCTTCACACTGACCGACTGAAGGACGTGCTTAGGCGCAATATATATAGGGATTCTCGCTATTAGACATGTAGTTTATAAATTTGACCAACAATCAACATTTTCTATTTAAAAGGAATCATTTGTAATGTCTATGAATTAGATAATTCTGCCTTCTTATGCTTTAAAGTTAGAATTGCTTTGATATTGATCTGCTTACATACCTCGTATGAAATAGTAATATAACATTTCTTCACAAAATTGCTATGCAAGACATTTTATTTTGTGACTATCAGTCTAATTAATTTTCGAATGTTAAAAATTAAATTTTGTGTGTTTCTGGAATATCTCTGACATGACCTACACAAGTTTGATGCTCCCCTGACTCTATAAAGTTAACATTGACAATTAATTTAGGATTTAAAAGAAGTGTTTATTAAAGTTAAAATTTAACAACTTATAATTTTCGTTGCATTTTTAAACAATAAGTAATTATCATTTACTGTTTTAAAATATATGTATTTCCTATGGTTTTTTTTTAATTTTACCTTTTTATGAATTTATTGAAAACAGATTGTTTTTCACTGGTTTAAACGCAATTTCCTCCCTTAAAACAGATTTCATTCAAGGGATGATCGCCCTCTTTTACTGTTCATCTGATAATGTAAGGTCATGCTGTAAACACATTTAAAATCGTACATATTTTTGACTTAATTAAGCATCAACAATTTTCCAAAAACCGAGATTAAATTTTCCACATAAATCATTAGGTGAAAGCGAGATAATAAAAATAATTTGAATAAAGCAGGAAATAAAATCAGAATATTTTACTAGTGATATAATTAAAAATATGCATTTGATATATATAATTTAGAAGGGCTGCGGAAATTAACGATTAATTTCTCGATTAATTTTTAAAACATTTTATCGATTAAATTATTTTTTAACGATTAATCGACCCATCACTTACAAAATATTGGAAGTCAAAAAGTAAAAAGGGAATTTTAAAAATAAAAATTAATAAATAAAAACGAATTTCCTGACGATTACACAGACAATTTGGTTTTAAACTATTGACTTGGGGGAATGTTCAAATAATGATAAAGTTTATTGTATCCATTCCGAGAAATCATTTGCCTACCATTGTTCTAACTGCTCACCTACTAATCAAACAAAATGAAAGGCGTATTAAGCTAATGGCAGTAATGGAGCCTGACTCAGGGAAAGAAAATGACGACAGCTCTTCGGACGAATTACTGCGTTGCAAAATGGAGATAAAAGTTCCTGAAACCATTAACCCTATATAATGGTGGAAACTTAATATTCGATGAAACCGATATCCGATAATGTCATTGCTTGCCAAGACCAGTTACCTCAGTTCCATGTGAAAGATTGTTGAGTGAAGATATAGTAATGGCTTTTATTTTTTATTATATGTAGCCCTGTCATAGATATAGATATATTGTATCATCTGATTCAAATTTCTAGTATGTTTCATTCATATAAATGTATACTAGTTTGTGCTGTGGCACCGTGGCGCCTGCAGCGCCCCCTTTTTTAAAGGGCGCCTACGGCGCCCACCTTTTTTAAAAGCCCAACTAACTTGTCCTTGTATGATAAATACGTAAGATTAAACTTTCTTAAATGTACACAAAGTATTTTATCATGTGTTGTTTTTTTTTAATTTTTTATGTCAAAAGCCTAAGTAACTTATCCTTGTGTGATAAATACGAAATATTTCTGAAATGTACACAAAGTATGTATATAATATAGGTTGTGCTGCTGCGCCCACTTTTATTTAGGGCGCCTATATGTGTGTGTGTGTAATGTATCAATTTGATTTTTTAAAAACACATTTCTCATACTCTATATGATTTTTATTACTATTGAATGATATTTCATTGGTCTACACACATCTCACAAAGTGCATTATATAATAAGTGCATAAAAGTTATCATTGGAAGACATATAAAACTGTCACAATAAGTGCATACAAGGTATTTCGCCTAGACATAAAGGAGTATACCAAAAGATAAAATGAGAAATACTATAAAAAAATTGTTTTAATTTTAATTATTTTTTTTACTTTAAATAAATTTTCCTTTCAAATGACGCTGATCATTTCATTTCTTTTACTGTTTAGCAATATTTTTAGAAGCATTGCTGGCTACTAACAAGTTTGTTTTGTCACATTCGTTACATGTTGGATATACACACATAAGTTATGCATCTTTCAATACATACATACATATATGAGCCTTATTTATGTCTATAACTCAACTGAAAAGAAACGTTTAAAACTATAGAGTACAATATTATTTTATATAAAATATTTGAACTTTGTTCGCTAAGCCAAACACACAACTGAACTGTTTCTTATTTTTCAATGTGTTGTTCCACTTTTAGTCATATTAAACCTTGTTAACTCAAACATGAAAATGATAAGATAAACTTAAAATATATATATATAATTTATTTTAAAGTTAATTATAACATTAAAACATTTATATGAGGGTATCCCAAGTGATACGTCGGTGTGTGTCTGCTTTGGTATAAGTCCAACTCGGTATACGTACAGTTTGGACAAGAAACATTTTCCTTGGTATACGACCTTAATTTGGAATACGACCCGCATGCTAGAACTTTTATGGGGTCTTCCATAAGTGACGTCACGCGATTTTTTCTGATATCCTTCCCCGCCTCGTCACAAGTTGTCACAAAATGTTAGCCTCCCCCTCAAATATGACGTCAGAAAGTTGCGCCCCTCCTCACACCCAATAAAAGCCGTATATCTTATTTGAAAATGAGCATTTTTCAAATTCCTTTATTGTCATTTAAGTATGTTTTCAGTTAAGAGTGAGGCTGCACTCTAATATCGTAACACGCGAGAAGCCATTTAAGGGGCCATCCATATATTACGTAAGCACACATTTCGTATTTTTAACCCCCTCCCCCCCCCCGTTGCATTCCGTACATTTTCGGGACCCCCCCCCCATGCGTACGTACAAATTTGCTCACATCCCCCCGCCCCCTTTTTTAACACGTTTTTATTAACTCGCTTTCGTTGGGCATTGTTTGTTTGTTTGTCCAAAATTTTTTCAAATCTGCTAACGTAAAATTGAACCACTTCTGATGGTCCTAGTGATCTGAAAATTTTACCACAGATAGATGTTGGATGACAATGCATTGTGTCAAAATTTCAGATCGATCAAATGTACCGTTATTAAATTATTGAAATTTTTAAGTTTATCTATAGGCTATATAAAAGCATCTGTACCGTCGGCTTTTGTTGACATCTGTGAGTTCGCCCCGTGACCACATAACAATATTGTTAAAACGTTGGGCGGGCGCTTGTGAGGTCTTTGGTAAAATAAATAGAGGTAAAAAAATATTTTTAAAAACCAGGTTGTTATAAGTGGACTAAAAAGAATAAAATAAATAGAAGTAAAAAAAAGATTTTTAAACACCACGTTTTTATAAGCGGACTAAAAAGAAGAAAATAATTTAAAACTTATTAGTTCAAGTACTTCGATTTAATATGACTAAAAACGAGGGGGGGGTGTTTGGTATAAAAATTAAAGATTTCTAATTTAGAAGGCAAAAGAGAGATCTATAAGTGAGAGAATGAGTGAACCGCATATGTTAAACCTCATAAGCGCTCGCCCTACGTTTTTAGTCATATTAAATCGAAGTACTTGAACTAATAAGTTTTTTATTATTTTCTTCTTTTTAGTCTGCTTATAAAAACGTGGTGTTTAAAAATCTTTTTTTTTACTTCTATTCATTTTAAAAAAAAATTTAAGCCGGAGTCAGAAGATATTGGTTTTACTCTTTGAAGCCATCCATAAATGACGTCATACGCCTAAAAAGGGGCCGGGGTGGGGTAACGCATTTCTGACGAGGGGGAGGGGTTGTTTAAGAAATGTGACGTCACATCAAAATGCTAACTAAAATATTTGAAAATGCGGCTATTTTTTTCTTCTTTTTTTTTGAGGGGGCATAATGCATTTTGGCCGTCCATTAATGACATCCCGAGATTATAGCCGATTTCATTCACACGTCACGCGTCGTCACTAAAAGTTCGACATCCCCCTCTCTTTTCCAATATTACGTCACAAAAATGCCCCTTCTCCCCCCAACAAAACATTTTTTAATTTGAAAATTTGCATGTTTCAAATCACCTTTTGTCATTTAAGTTTAAGCATGTATTTAGTGTAAGGCTGCACTTTAATATCGTAACACGCGCTAAGCCAATGTAACACACCATTAAATAAATTGTAAACAAACAAATATTTTAGTACAACTTTTAAATTAAGTTACGCGTTTTGATATGCCGTGACATATGAAGAGCACAAGGGAAGAAACAGCTATGTCACATTTTTGTTGTTCTGAGATATTCAAGTTTTAAAGTTCAAAATTATACAGATTTCTTATATATTTACTAAATAGATTTAAATTTTTCATAGGGTGAGAAACATATTTTTTTCAAAAAACCTCATTCAGAACATTTTTTTTATTTTTGATCTTCTATCAGATTCAGGGGATAACTAAAAAATTTCAAGAATTTCACAAAGTCCTTTCTTCCCTTGAGGTATTCATTTCTTAAAGTACTCCATCCCCTTCGTCACAAATGGTCGACCCCCTTCCCCCTCTAGGTGCGTAATGTCATTTACGGACGGCACCGCGAAGGGGCCGTCTACAAATGACGTCACGCGATTTTGGCAGATTTTTCACTGCCCCTCCCCCCTCGTCACAAAAACTTAGACCACCCCCTTCAATTTGACGTCACAAAGTTTTGCGCTCCCCCCCCCCTGAATTTTCTATTTGAAAAAGAGCATTTTTAAAATCACTTTTTTGCCATTTAAGTATTTATTTAGAGTAGGCCTGCTCTAAATAAACAAACTCGCAATATCGTAACACGTGTGAAGTCATGTAAAACACCATGTAAAAAATCAAATATTTAAGAGGAACTTTTATTTAAAATTGCGAGTTTTGATGTGACGTCACATTTCTCTAACACCCCCTCCCCCACGTCACACATCGTCACAAATATGTAGACACCCCCCTCCCTTTTTTTCCCCTAGGTGAAGTTGCGTGAAATCGCTGCCCCGTTGTGTGTATATAGCTAAGGCACCGGTGGGCGAAAGAGAAACTTCATCTATTTTCAAGAAATGGAAATATAAATCCGACGGATATATTTTAATAATGCGTAAACGTTTGGTCTGAATCAAATGTTAATTACTGCCAAGTTGGGCTGCGGAAATTAACGATTAATTTCTCGATTAATCGTTAAAAAATTTTATCGATTAAAATTATTTTAATCGATAAAAAATCGATTAAAATTAAAGAAAATATTTATAATATTATTTTAAAATTTTATTAATAAACTAGCGTATCATCCGTCAAAAATGACGGAGCTTTTCAGCTGAAATCTATTTATTTTGAAAAAATGCAATTTTTTTAGGGCGACTATGGCGCCCACCTTTTTCAAATCCCAACTAACTTGTCCTTGTTTGATAAATACGAAATATTAAACTTTCTGAAATGCACACAAAGTATATTATAATAGGGGTTATAGGCACCCAATTTGTTTTTTTATTTTATAATTAACCATCATCAAATCCTCTTTTTACATTGTTCCCTTTTCCAAAATTAAAATATGAGCTAAAACTATGACGTCATATAATATTTTTTACAGCGCATCTTTAATTTACACACCTTTTGATGTGATGCATTGGTGCAGTAATTTGGTGCGCTGCTTTCTAAAATTAGTATCGTCACTGACAGACGTGACAATTGCAAATTATTTTGTTTACTAGCGTATCACCCGTCAAAAATGACGGAAGTTTTCAGCTGAAATCTATTTATTTTGAAAAAAAATGCAATTTTTTAGGGCGCCTACGGCGCCGATCTTTTTCAAAAGCCCAACTAACTTGTCCTTGTTTGATAAATACGAAATATTAAACTTTCTTAAAAGTACACAAAGTATTTTATAATAGGGGTTGTAGGGCGCCTACGGCGCCCGCTTTGTTTTTTGATGTTATAATTAACCATCATCAAATCCTCTTTTTACATTGATCCCTTTTCCAAAATTAAAATATCAATATCAGCGAAAACAATGACACATATTTAATTTGCACACCTTTTGATGCATTGGTGCAGTAATTTGCTGCGTTGCTTTCTAAAATTAGTAGCGCCACGGACAGACTGACACTACTTGCGTGACAATTGCAAATTATATAGTTTAATAACGCATCCAATGGAATAATATTTGGTCTCATATACATAAAAAAAAATTTTTTGCCAACCGCATCTCCTGAAACTGCAATGGTCTCATTTTGAATTCAAGGGGACAAGGTTGTTTTTTTTATTTTAAAAAACGAATTTGCAAATTTTACTCTCGAAGCACTTGATCGTACTTTATTAGCAAATGCATAAGTTTCAGAATATTGCCTATATTTGCACTAGTATTATCCTCTCTGTGACCACTAAAGCCAAATTCTATTTTGCCATGATTTAATAATGTCAAATATTATAACACGAACTTCTTGCCCCTTTGTTTTGTTTTCTTTTACAACTTATTTTTATTCTTTTTTTAATAGGCTATTCTTTTTTTATCCTTTTTCTGATTTCTTTCATTTTCAAATACTTTGGAAGTGTTGAGCACTTGTTAACGAGTGGCTACATTTGAAATTTTTTTTTGTCCGATATTATTCCATTAGATAAGCAACTTTGTTAATTATTTTTGTTT
The DNA here is from genome assembly GCA_944989445.1 of Ampullaceana balthica. Lineage (NCBI taxonomy): Eukaryota > Metazoa > Mollusca > Gastropoda > Lymnaeidae > Ampullaceana > Ampullaceana balthica. The sequence continues at coordinate 160,287 of CALYLW010000991.1, forward strand.
ATCCAACAAAGCAGAAGACATTAAAATTAAAATGATGATGCTTTCGGAGAATACGCCATATAAGTACGCTAACAATTCCAGTGATTTACTTACGTTAAAATCATTCTCACGTTACCCGTCTCATCTCTATTTTGGTGTAAAATCCGTGTCTATTTTGGAGAAGTTAAGTTAATATGTTGGACACTCTTTCAATCTTGCTGCACTTATAGCAATCTATTTATATCAATTTAGTTAATGTATGTTGTTAAAATTTTAGTAGTTTTTTAATTGAATGGATATGGCAATTTTAGCTTCAACAAGATGAGTGACTGACAAACTTGAATCAGTTGTAGGTACCAACACATCAGTGTAATTTTCTTATACTACTTCAGCCCCTTGGTTATAAATTTCAGTAGCTTTAGTATCAGAAGAATTTAGTTTAGATTCATTATAGCGTTTAAAGTTTTGTCATTAGACAAGTTCGCCAATTATAACAGATCCTTAATATCTTTTAATACATTTTACCTTAGCTTTTCTTTTATTAAACTTAATTTAAAGCTCTATTTTTTATAAACTAATTAACAACGAGGAATTTGCCACCCTAAACAAAATGCCGCCCTCATCATTAGATTTTCTAATGTTTAAAATTGATAGGGTACAGCAATTTTCGCTCCTACAACAGGCTCGGCTGTAAATTAAGTTAACAGAAGATCAGTGTTGCGTTCCCATGCTACTTAAGCCTCTTGGTTTTTCTGTTCATTAGCATAAGTAACAGAAGAATGTAATATTCAATATTGAGTTTGAAATTTCGGCAGAATAATCGTTCAGATATTTTATAATAGTACCTTTATTTCTTTATTTAATTTCTTATTTGGTTTCTTTTATAAAAGCTATTTAACAACTAGGAATTTGCCGCCCCTAAAAAAGTGCCGCCCGGGGCATTTTCCCCCCTGCCCCCCTCGCTACGCCACTGATACGGTATGTATGTATGCATGTCCTTTACAGCTGACTACACTATTCATCCGATCGCCTTGAAACTTTGCAACATTGTTTTGTACGCTTTCGGGATGGTAACTAGCTATTTTATTTTAAGTTATGAAATTAAGAGAAATGAGGGGAAATATTTAAATGTATACAGAATGTATACAGTCCAGTTATTTTAAGTTATGAAATTAAGAGAAATGAGGGGAAATATTTAAATGTATACAGAATGTATACAGTCCAGTGAGTAAAAGTGGCGTTTTTGTTGTGCTTGAAATGATTTAGACAATTTACATATAAAAGTGGACAAGTCTTACGAAAAATCTGAGACAGGAGAGCGACTAAAGAACGAGTTTATTTCGTTTCGCAAGACAATATTGTATGCCGTTTCCTTCTTATAACATTTTCAATCAATCATGTGTGTTAAAAATAAAATATAAACTTAATTTGTATTTCATTTATCATTTAGTTTTATCACAATTAATGAGATAATTCTTTACGCATCATTTATCTATTTAATTTTGGGTTGCTTAAAGATATATAGACTATTAGTTTATTTTAAATTTTAAGGCTTTTAGGTATCCCGATTTATCGACATTAAATTATCTACTATAATGTGTCTTAAATACAAAGAAAAATATTGAAAATACTTTTTTAAAATAAATTTTGTTTAATCTGACTACGGCATCGGTATTGCAATAACCTTTGTCAATGAATTAATCTATCAGACGGTAAAATTATTAAATGACAAATTCTCTGAACCAGAGAAGAAATAAAACTAATGTTTTCATAATCTATGATGGATATATTAAACCAAAGAAGGCATTGAATGTCTTGGTTGCTTTGCCAACAATTCTTTAAGGTCGCTTATTAAACAAAAATAAAAAGGGGGGATTTCGGGAAGAATTGGGGAGGGCATCAATAAAAGTACATTACAATAGTATATAAAAAATTTGTTTCATTAAAAAAAAATAATAATAATAATTCAACCATGACAAACTATTAGTTATTTTATTTCTAAGCAAGGTTAAAAATTCAAATTCAATATTTTTTAACTTAACAAAATAAAGGTACAAATAAAAAAACTTCTTTAACAACAAGCGAAAAACAACAGCACAAACAAATTTTCAATCAATCGTCTTCAAGGATAATATTTTTTTTAATTGAAATGTTGGCTATCCCCCTTCCCCCTAAATGTTTCCCTGTACCATATTCAACAAATCATGAGCGCAAATGCGATCATTAAATAACACGTTAATCCCAAAGTTTGACGGATTATTCAGATGACAACACTTACCTTATAAGGAGTCGTCTCTTAGTTGGCGGGGAGAACACACGAACTGCAAACACTGTGCTACTACAACAATTAGGTCACTTTGCGCAATGTTGATATAGGTTATGTTACGAACAACACACTCGTGGTGGTATCGAGCTGAATGGTGCGGTGTTCTTATTTTCATGTTATATCAATTGCAAATAAAAAAATTAAGAATAACTTAAAATTTTCAGCTTTGTTTTCTAAGACTCTGTTCAAATTTTATATTTCTTATTTTTTAAAATCTGTAGAAAAGTACATCCTTTAAAACATTTTTAAATTGGAGAGAAGGTCCAGGGCTGTATGTGTATGCATCGTAAACGCATTTTTTTCAGAAACTGAATTTCGGAAGATTAGCTAGTAAGTTACGAAGAAAAATTGACAGGAAGCTGGGTGGTCGAGAGAGAAGTGGCACGGGAAGTTGGGTGGTCGAAAGAGAAGTGGCACAGGACGTTGGGTGGTCAAAAGAGAAGTAGCATAGGAAGTTGGGTGGTCAAAAGAGAAGTAGCACAGGACGTTGGGTGGTCAAAAGAGAAGTAGCATAGGAAGTTGGGTGGTCAAAAGAGAAGTAGCACAGGAAGCTGGGTGGTCGAGAGAGAAGTGTGGGGTGGGGTTGTGTTGGGGTTGTTGGTGGGTTGGCCTGAGACTTACCTCCCCTTGCTATTATATCTGGACGAGTGGACCAGCTAGGGGTTTAGTCAGTGGAACCTTAAGAGGACCAACATAAATTCTGCCTCATCCACAAAAGTATTCTCTGCCACCCATTTATATAGGGGGAAAAACTAACAACACCAATACTAAACAACAGTGCTGCCTGTCTCCTCCACTAATCCGGGGAAAAATCAAAACAAAACGAACAACAGTTGCCTAAGGGAACATTTATGAACTGACCAATTCAACAGTGTGAGTGCCCTCCAAAGATTTCACTTGACCAAAGTAAATGAGAATTAAAAAATTGAGTTTATTTAAAACAAATTTAAATAACAGGAACGCCTCCACCTAGCGCCACTAAATGACTCTAGCCCTTGTGAAATCGCTCATGTGTTAGTTGTCCCGTCAAGATGATTTCAATCGTTATTGGTATTAAGATCACAACTACCTGGATTACCCCGCTTGAAATGGACGTTGGCTTATGTTTACCTCGTCACAGGAATTATCGATATCCTCACCTCATGTCTTACACACTGATGCTGTAGTAGTGACATACCGAAGGAAACAGGCGATAAACATTAGCATTCTTTTTACTTCTAGATATAATCAACTATATAAGAACACAGTTGTAAGTGTTATTTTACCATTCCGTTGTTTTAACGTTACTTATGTTGAGCTTATCAACCCTTTGACCCACGTTCTGTTTGACATGATGATATCTAAAATAAAGATGTATGCCGTTCATTGGTGTTTGCCTAACGTCTAGCCAGAGGCGTCACTAGGGTTGGTGTCAACCAGTATGGTAGCTCATGGTGTCACCCCCTAGAGACTTACCCCATAAACCAAATCCGAGTCTGCCAGTGCCAAATAACAGGAACATACAGATTTTCACATTTGGTGTCACCCCTTGTCACGGTGTCACCTGGTGAGGTCCGCACCCCCACCCCGGCACCCCTCCCATCATTAGTTATGTGTTATTTCTTAAACTTCTTGTCTACAAGCTGTATACTAGTACAACTAGATAGTTCAAAATGCAGAGTGTGTTGGTAGGAATTTAAAGGTGTTCCTTTGAAGGGTCGCCTTTAGCCAGCAGCAGTACAATTGCTTGACTTCGACCAAATGCCAGCAGTGACACACTTTTGTGTTTCCCATTTATTTTATTCAGAAATGGTTTTCTCGATTAAAACTTTGTAGTTTTCCTAAGATGTCGCCAAAAAACATTAAGACCCCCCCCCCTCACACACACACGGTGTGGACCTCAATTTATGCTCTGATGCTTTCAAAGGGTGACATTTTGAGAATCCATGTCTTGTTATATCAAGATTGAGACCTATTCGTTGTCTATTCGTTGTACTATTTTTTAAAGTAAATTGACCTATCCCCCCTCTTTTTTTATTTGGTCTTACAAAAAAATTGTATGTATAAGTAGGCTTTAGAAAAGTAATTTAAATTGAATCGTTAGACAAAGCAAGTGAGAGGGCGCCCTGTATATTTTTCAAATTTTCTTATACATCTCGCAACAAAGTTGTCAACGACACCTCCCGCCTCCTTCTAAAATATCAAAACTCTATGCAGTTGGTTTCTAAACCAATGAAGTTGTAACCCCTGAGCTGTTCACTCTCTAAACGTACCTAGAGCTCTACTCATTGTAATCCTATAATTGGACCTCAGACTGTTTAGTTAAAAAACAGAGACACAGCACGATAAAAAAACACATCAAAGCAATATCCTCATGTAATCATGGGGAATATTTGGAAACAATGACTCATTACAGGAACTGGAATGTTTCATAGTAAGAAATGGTATTTTTCCTCATTACTCATACAGGCACGTCTGGTACAGTAACCTTTGCGGGTGGTTTTCATGATTAAGTCTATAAATCAACCCACCAAGATACAGAATTAGGGGCCAAAGTTTCTTCCATGGTACTTAAATAACCGAGGCCACAGATTGATACCCAAAAATAACAAACCGTTACACCATTGAACTACTGTCAGGTCCACCTGAGTCAGGCAGGAGACAATAATTTGTTCAAATCAAAGAATCTAAAGAAGGTATGTTATGTTCAATTAGTGAATAATTCAATAATACATATTTACATTATTATCATAAAGAAAAATACGATGTTTTTTGTGTTATTACTTTTAGGCGCGGTTGGGGTGGGGTGAGTTGGGAAGATTGTCATGTAGCTGCTTGTCCAATATATAAACGGCTCTTAAAGTAGTTTATTTGTTGTTGTTTTTTTAACGTGTTTAAGCAAAATTTGTGCTCGTATGTTCAAACAAAAATCATGTATTGATACACTGTCATCGTTGGATAAATCTTAGTGCAGTAATTACTGGCCACACACCACAAAAAGCAAATCATTGAAAATGAAAACGTGAATGAACGTATTAAAACTGAGACTATCTCCTTTGTTTCCAGACATCAACTCTTAATTAATTCTTGTTTATTTTGTACAACTATGTACTTCTTAGTCGCATTCTATTACCATGAACCGTGGCGTTAGGCAAGCGGCGAAACGTCAGTTGTGTGTACACAGGAAGCCGTAGTTGCAAACCTGTAATAAAATGTCTTAGGCCGTTGGGTCGTCTAGAGCAGTGATTCTCAACCTTTTGAGATTCAAGGACCACTTTAAAAATCTGTGTCATAGCAACGGACCATGCACTACTGACAATTGTGCTACTGACGTGCTGGATACATATATTCTGGTTTCACAGGAAATTCGTCCAATTTATCAAACATGTCAAAGTTACCCCGAAATAATTTTGTTTTCCAAAGATCAATCTTTTTCGTAACAGCAGACATTTTGCCGCTGAGAGTATTTAAATGTGTTTGCATCCCTTGCAGAGATGACTTAAGTTTATTAAATTCTTATACAAATTTTAGCCAAGTAAACAGCAACCCATTGTACAAGCTTTGATTTTTTTCTTCAAGAAACTCTCTCACAGCATCACGTAATTCAGTCTGTTAAACACTTTCCACGTTGATAACCAGTATGCATCAGTAGCTTTTCATGTTCAAGATCCATATTCGAACATAATTAATCAAAGAGACGAGAGTTTAGTGGACGAGACTTGATGACATTAACAACTTTTATGGCCTGATCAAAAATAGATTTCAAGTCTGTCTTCATTCCTTTACTCGTTAGTCTTTCTGGATTAATCATACAGTACGACAATGTGGCAGTTGGCACATTAGCACGCATACGTTTCCACAAACCTTTTCGTATTGCAGTCATTGCTGCAGCACCATCCGTGATAAACACAGACACACCAGGTCCAATCGATGCAATTGGCTGACATATAGTTATCAAGATTAGCGAAATGTTCAGCACTAGTTGTCCGCCCCGGACTAGTTTTGCAAAACAAAAAATCTTCCTGCACTTATCCATCCAGACATATCTGAAATAAGCCATTCGTTGTGACAAGCCGGAAACATCAGAAGATTCGTCAACTTGAAAAGCAAATTGTCTACAATCTTTCATCCTGGAAATCCACAGTTGTTCAGTGTCAGCTACTGGCAAAGAAATACGTTATCGTTTGAAATTGGTATGTTTTCAGTTTACTTGATATCACCATCGTCATTATCACTCACGTGACCGTTGCGGTCGTTGAGGGAGTGCATGGACACATCAACCGATAACGATCTCCACATATGCCTATTTTGAGCGGCGACCAATAATTAATGCAATTTTATCCCTGTCCATTCCTTTATGTTGTCCAGCCAGCTTTTCCGTGGTCGAACTCTTCGCCGGCCCCCTTCTACAGTGACTTGTAGGATAATTTTTGTCAGGGTATCATGTCGCAGTACATGATCGAACCATGCCATCTTGCATCTCTTAATTGTTGTTATGATGGTTTTCTTAATGACCGCAATAGAGTTTATTCTGTCCCAGACATATTCATTGGTCTTATGTTCTAAATAGGAGATCTGGAGAATTTTCCTCATGCATTTGTTTTCAAATGCCTACAGCTTGCTTTCAGCGGCTGCCAATAGTGTCAAGGTCTCACATTAGTAAAGGACAATGGTTTTAACGAGAGCTCTGTAAATCCTGAGCTTTGTTGGCAGCCTAATTTTTTTGCTGTTACATATTTTGGTCAACTTCGTCATTGCGGCTATTGCCGACCAAATTCTAGCTCGAATTTTAGCTTCACATGTACCATCTCTGGATATAATTGCTCATTGATATTTAAAGTTATAAACCTCCTCCAACTTTCGTTGGTTCATTACGATTTTGGCCATACTGGCAGCTGAGGAATTGGCCAATATCTTGCCTTGCCAAACATCTCTTGACACATATCTATAGCAGCAAGAACTATCAGAGTTTCTGCAATTCTTTGAGGCTCTTTGGCCAGTGCAACTCGTATATCCACCGACACTGATGCTCTTAAAACACTTTCGTTGACTTTGGTTGCTTGTTGTTCGCAGGACTTCTGACTATCAAGTGGATTTGTTTTGCCCAGAAATTATTTCAATGGTTTCTCCTAGCAGACATTATGATTAGCTTTAAGAAGTATTCCGAGTTTTTAAGGTTTCATCGCTTCATGTGCAAGAATTTGCGAACATATCACACACTATTGTCTGGTTTGATCATTTACAATTAGGCATATAAACCCAAAGCGCCAATACTCTTCATCATACCGTGGTATGAAAATTCATATTTTCCCCCCTCTCTTTAACTGCTTTTTTGTTCACACACAGATTGTGAGTATGACTATGAGAAATAATTATTGTTGTCCTACTTCTTATGTTCGGTTATTTTCTTTATTAGAAATGTCTATGTGTTCAATCAATTTAATTATTTATTTCTTTAATAATTGTAATATTAATTTAAGGCTAATTTACTCATACATTTTCAAAAAATTATTAACAACTAGAGTCTTGTAGAATCTAGATTGATTTCCGCTATAGCCATAAAAACTATTAACAACTAGAGTCTTGTAGAATCTAGATTGATTTCCGGTATAGCTATATAAACTATTAACAACTAGAGTCTTGTAGAATCTAGATTGATTTCCGGTATAGCTATATAAACTATTAACAACTAGAGTCTTGTAGAATCTAGATTGATTTCCGGTATAGCTATATAAACTATTAACAACTAGAGTCTTGTAGAATCTAGATTGATTTCCGGTATAGCTATATAAACTATTAACAACTAGAGTCTTGTAGAATCTAGATTGATTTCCGGTATAGCTATATAAACTATTAACAACTAGAGTCTTGTAGAATCTAGATTGATTTCCGGTATAGCTATATAAACTATTAACAACTAGAGTCTTGTAGAATCTAGATTGATTTCCGGTATAGCTATATAAACTATTAACAACTAGAGTCTTGTAGAATCTAGATTGATTTCCGGTATAGCTATATAAACTATTAACAACTAGAGTCTTGTAGAATCTAGATTGATTTCCGGTATAGCTATATAAACTATTAACAACTAGAGTCTTGTAGAATCTAGATTGATTTCCGGTATAGCTATATAAACTATTAACAACTAGAGTCTTGTAGAATCTAGATTGATTTCCGCTATAGCCATAAAAACTATTAACAACTAGAGTCTTGTAGAATCTAGATTGATTTCCGGTATAGCTATATAAACTATTAACAACTAGAGTTTTGTAGAATCTAGATTGATTTCCGGTATAGCTATATAAACTAAGCATAGAATCCAAACAGTTTGTTTTCAGCGCTATGATATTGGGTGCTTAAAATTATTAATAAATAATATTTTTAAAAAACACCATTTTTTAAACTTTTCGTTGTTTTTTTATTTAAATATTTTTTTAGTTCTTGCTTTGTTGGCGGACCATCAGGCACATCTTCGCTGACCACTAGTGGTCCGCAGACCAGAGGTTGAGGAACACTGGTCTAGAGACGAGAATACTACAAACTGTTGTATTCATACTTATTATCAGCAGGCAAGATAACTCCAACTCCAAGCTGAAACATAACAAATTAAATCTTTACTAGAAGCCCCGCGGCGTAGCTTACGCCACAGACTCGCTCGTGGAGAGTGCAAAAAAGTGGAGAAGGAGCGGACACAAACTACAGCACGAAGAAATCAAAACTACGAGAGAGAACGTCGGTTTGGGGGGGGGGAGGAACTTCCAACTCATTGTTGGTTTCGAGACATTCGCACTGTGGTTGTCTACCTACCCACGACTGACCACCCTTTACCACATTAGCTTGCCAACCATAAACTGTGATTGGCCGACCCTAGCGAAGATCAGCCATTTTTGCAATAAAGGGGTAAAAGAACGAGCACAAATTAATAAAAACAAATGTTTTCGCTGGGGCTTGAACCCAGGATTTTTCCCGTATAAGGCGGACGTGATAACCAGTACACTACGCATCTCACGTTATTCTGTGAAGGATCAATGCAAGTGAACTCAAGGACCATTGTTGGTCTCGAGACATTGGTCGACCCCAGCGAGGCTCATTTGTCATGCTCGTTTGCACATACTACTTTTGGTGAAGGGGGCGGAAGGAGGGTTAGAGAGTCAGTGCGCGTGGTGTCCGGAATGGTTGGGCGACTTAGAGAATTATATATATAGATATGGGTCACCTTTACAATATCCCAAGTCAGGCAATTGGGAATTCTGTCGGTCAGTCCAATCCTTGAGAGCATCTTGAAATCAAAACTAACAATCTTACGCCGACCTCTAAAATCAAATAAAACCAGCTCAACCCTCAAATCAATTATGAAACAAACGCTGACCTTGATGCCCCACGATCTGGTGTAATCACTGTGGGCAACAGTAAAATAATTCACAATAAAGTATATAACCACGCATGTCAAATCAAAAGAGACAGGTCCGTCATCTCGTATTTTGGCACCTTTACCAAATAGTTGTTCTTTCGCTAACATTCTCAAGATATCTCATAATATCAGGGTTTCGCGGAAACCCAAGTGAAATTGTTTACGGATGGATATGCCAACTTGAGAGAAGGAACTGCTAGGTATGGAGCGCTCATCCTATACACAATAGGTGGGCCACCAGACGAGGAAATTCTGGACCCTGTGTGACTATGGCATCGAATTACGATGCGGAGTTTGAAGCTATACACAGGGCCCTGGAAAGTGTGCTCCAAACACTGCAGGGGTCGTACCTAGTAGGTTTTGACACAGTAGTGTTCTGTGACTCGAGATCAGCTCTCGAGGTCCTGAAAAGTGAGAAGTGTAGCACCCACTTGGTTGTCGACATCTTAGATGACGTGGGCAAGCTCGAAACACTTGGAGGTAAGGTAACAGTGCAGTGGATCCCGAGCCACGTGAACACTGACTGCAATGAGAAAGCAGACACCCTGGCAAAAACCGTTGTGTCCCAGCCCCAACCAGACGTTCCAGTCACTTATCTCTTTGCAACATGTTAGACCATAATAGGGTCTCGAACTGCCGTCATTGCTTCCAAGCCTCTGAAACAGTACATAACCTGTTAACTTTGTGTCCCACGATAGACATAGCCGGGGAGGTTAGGGAGGCAAAAGAGTCCCACGTGAAGACAATGTTGTATGGCACTGCTCAGCAGATAAAGCAGGTTGCCCAGGTATTAGCCAAGGCCTTAAGAGACAAAGCCTCAGGCCAAAAGAACATGCAGAAGAAGAGGTACCTTATCAGAAACATTTGATGCCCCTTTGTTCCCCTCGACCAAATTTCGTCGGTTTAGTCTCTTCGCACGCTACATATTTTAGTGCCATAATAGTATATGTGATGTATACATAACTTATTAAGCTACCCCAAAAGGAGTACGTCTTTATTGCAATCATATTTACTTCCTACCCATGTGTACTTCGTTAACTCATTTGTAGCTAAAATTCATACACAAAAGGCTTAAAAGAAAATTAACTTAATGTCAATTTAACTAAATGTCAATTTAACTAAATGCCAATTTCACTAAATGTCAATTTAACTAAATGTCAATTTAACTAAATGCCAATTTAACTAAATGTCAATTTAACTAAATGCCAATTTCACTAAATGCCAATTTAACTAAATGTCAATTTAACTAAATGTCAATTTAACTAAATGTCAATTTAACTAAATGTCAATTTAACTAAATGTCAATTTAACTAAATGTCAATTTAACTAAATGTCAATTTAACTAAATGTCAATTTAACTAAATGTCAATTTAACTAAATGTCAATTTAACTAAATGTCAATATAACTAAATACCAATTTAACTAAATGTCAATTTAAATAATGTCAATTTAACGAAATGTCAATTTAACGAAATGTCAATTTAACTAAATGTCAATTTAACTAAATGTCAATTTAACGAAATGTCAATTTAACGAAATGTCAATTTAACGAAATGTCAATTTAACTAAATGTCAATTTAACGAAATGTCAATTTAACGAAATGTCAATTTAACTAAATGTCAAATTTTTCAGTTAAAAACTCCTAAAATACATCAATGTCTAGTACCGATATCTTCCCCGTTGTACTGGACAACGGCTCGGACACGTGTAAGGCTGGACTGGCCAGAGACGATGTTCCCACTGTCATATTCCCTTCAGTGGTGGCTCGAGATGGCAACAATGTAAGTTGAGGTCCTACAACAGTGATCAAGTCAAGTGTTTCCCTGTTGAGCTATAAGTTTACTGTTATTCAAAGTTATTCCATGTTGAACTATAAGTTTACTGTTATTCCATGTTGAGCTATAAGTTTACTGTTATTCCATGTTGAACTATAAGTTTACTGTTATTCCATGTTGAGCTATAAGTTTACTGTTATTCCATGTTGAACTATAAGTTTACTGTTATTCCATGTTGAACTATAAGTTTACTGTTATTCCATGTTGAACTATTAGTTTACTGTTATTCCATGTTGAACTATAAGTTTACTGTTATTCCATGTTGAGCTATAAGTTTACTGTTATTCCAAAACTGAAACTAATGTTTGACAACAGCTCCCGGAGATTTTACATCAAACATTTTTTAGTTCGTTAGATATTGTGACATTTGAATTGTAAAATATATTTTAGTTTTTGCCTGTAAATATTGCTGTATAATCTCTGATTTCATTCGTCAACAAGACCAAGTATGTGGGACAGAAGGCAGTTGATAATGAAGCAGTCCTTCCGGCTAAATCCCCGGTTGAGAGAGGGCTGATCACCAACTGGGACGACATGGAGGTCGTCTGGGATTATGTCTTCAAGGTAAGTCAGGTGCATAGCATTAAAGGAAATCAGTCAAGGAACCTTTCTAGACCTCAGAGGTTCGTAAGCCACATGTGATTTCGACAAGCCAATGGATTGCGCATATCAAGTCTAAATGTATTATTTATAATATAGAAGCTTGTGAGAGAGTTAACTATTGGAAACAACCAAAATAATAAGACAACATATACAAATCAACAAACAAATATTATTTTATCATTGTTATCTCATTCAAACTACCATAAATAAATAACCAAAGACAAAAGACAAAGAGTTCAAATGTTTTAAATAATGACTTAAAATTTTTCATTTTCTCCCCGGGGCCAGGAAGCGCTCACCATCAACCCCAGGACAACACCGGTCCTGATGACCGAGACACAGAACAACCCCAAGGCCAACAGAGACAGGGCAGCACAAATATTCTTTGAAACGTTTCAGGTTCCATCTTTCTACATAGCCAGCCAGGTAGGTTTTATTGACTGATGGAGAGATTCATCTTGTTCATCTTTCTACTTAGCCAGCCAGGTAGGTTTTATTGACTGATAGAGAGATTCATCTTGTTGATCTTTCTACATATTCAGCAAGGTAGGTTTTATTGACTGATAGAGAGATTCATCTTGTTGATCTTTCTACATATTCAGCAAGGTAGGTTTTATTGACTGATAGAGAGATTCATCTTGTTTATCTTTTTACATAGCCAGCCAGGTAGGTTTTATTGACTGATAGAGAGATTCATCTTGTTGATCTTTCTACATATTCAGCAAGGTAGGTTTTATTGACTGATAGAGAGATTCATCTTGTTGATCTTTCTACATATTCAGCAAGGTAGGTTTTATTGACTGATAGAGAGATTCATCTTGTTTATCTTTTTACATAGCCAGCCAGGTAGGTTTTATTGACTGATAGAGAGATTCATCTTGTTGATCTTTCTACATATTCAGCAAGGTAGGTTTTATTGACCGACAGAGAGATTCATCTTGTTCATATTTCTACATAGCCAGCCAGGTAGGTTTTATTGACTGATAGAGAGATTCATCTTGTTGATCTTTCTACATATTCAGCAAGGTAGGTTTTATTGACCGACAGAGAGATTCATCTTGTTCATATTTCTACATAGCCAGCCAGGTAGGTTTTATTGACTGATAGAGAGATTCATCTTGTTCATATTTCTACATAGTCAACCAGGTAGGTTTTATTGACTGATAGAGACATTTATCTTGTTCATCTTTTTGCAGGTCATTTATACTTAAAAAAGAGGTGTTGAAAAATAACGTGGAAATGTAACGTTAATTGTTATAAAAGTGTTAAAATATTGATTTTTAAAAATCGCTTTGGGATTTCATAACAGTGATTACAGTTTGTTTAATTCTGTTGTTTGTTTTTTTTTAAATAAAATTCCTTGTGCTCTTTCAGCTTAAACGTAAACTTTGAAAATAACACATGATGAATTCACGTAACTTCTCCTAACTTTTTAAATGTTCAAATACATATGTGAAAAATTTTTATATATAAATTGTGGTTGGCCAGGATTTTCAAAACATATTTTTTTTTAGCAAACCATACATAACTTAGCGTTTATTTAATTAGAAACTAGAGGCAACACATTCTCTATATAACTTTCTATTCTTTATATGCGAAATTAAAAAAAAGGGGGGGGGTTAAAGGCAATTGACACGGCTTAGCAGATTGGTTGATTACCGTATATACTCGTTCGTAAGCCGAGATTTTTGGACAAAATCTCGGGGAAAACGATGGGGTGGGAGGGGGGACGGCTTATGAACGAACGGGCTATAGAACGAGTCTATACGGTATGTCAATACTAACACAGTTATAGCTTTACAAGTCTGTTTGTTTGTGCCACATTGGTCATATAATTTGATAACAAGTTTCTATACCAACCCGACTAGCCGTTTTTTATTTCAGCTTGTTTTCTCTTCCTTAAACAAAAATAGAACCATCACTAGAATAATTACGGCGAACAAGTTTGGTTCTTGGTTCCAGATTTTGTTTTTTGGCTCATCATTTGTAGCTGCCTAACTACAGCTTTCTTGACATATCAAATTCAACTATCTTTCTGAGAAAATAATTATATATTTGTAGATAAGTAGGTGTTGGGGGGAGGGGCTGAAATGGAAGTTATGTAAAGAATGTTTGTGAGTATTCAATTTGTTGGTTCATTTTATGTTACATTTTGAGTACTCAATTTATTGGTACATTTACTGTTACATTTTGAGTACTCAATTTATTGGTTCATTTAATGTTACATTTTGAGTACTCAATTTATTGGTTCATTTAATGTTACATTTTGAGTACTCAATTTATTGGTACATTTAATGTTACATTTTGAGTACTCAATTTATTGGTTCATTTAATGTTACATTTTGAGTACTCAATTTATTGGTACATTTAATGTTACATTTTGGGTACTCAATTTATTGGTTCATTTAATGTTACATTTTGAGTACTCAATTTATTGGTACATTTAATGTTACATTTTGAGTACTCAATTTATTGGTTCATTTAATGTTACATTTTGAGTACTCAATTTATTGGTTCATTTAATGTTACATTTTGAGTACTCAATGTATTGGTTCATTTAATGTTACATTTTGAGTACTCAATTTATTGGTTCATTTAATGTTACATTTTGAGTACTCAATTTATTGGTTCATTTAATATTACATTTTTACTACTCAATTTATTGGTTCATTTAATGTTACATTTTGAGTACTCAATTTATTGGTTCATTTAATGTTACATTTTGAGTACTCAATTTATTGGTTCATTTAATGTTACATTTTGAGTACTCAATTTATTGGTACATTTAATGTTACATTTTGAGTACTCAATTTATTGGTTCATTTAATGTTACATTTTGAGTACTCAATTTATTGGTACATTTAATGTTACATTTTGAGTACTCAATTTATTGGTTCATTTAATGTTACATTTTGAGTACTCAATTTATTGGTTTATTTAATGTTACATTTTGAGTACTCAATTTATTGGTACATTTAATGTTACATTTTGAGTACTCAATTTATTGGTACATTTAATGTTACATTTTGAGTACTCAATTTTTTGGTTCATTTAATGTTACATTTTGAGTACTCAATGTATTGCTACATTTAATGTTACATTTTGAGTACTCAATTTATTGGTTCATTTAATGTTACATTTTGAGTACTCAATTTATTGGTTCATTTAATGTTACATTTTGAGTATTCAAATTAAAATTTATTTGTTTATTTAATGTTTACATTTGTTACCAAAATAAACTGTATTATATTTCAATGACGTTCAGCCCGTGCTCAGCTTGTACCACACTGGACATATCACTGGAACAGTGCTGGACATTGGTGACGGTGTGACCGCTGCTGTGCCCGTTTACGAGGGTTTCGCCATCCAGGAATCGGTCATCAAGATGGATTTCGCTGGTTATGACGTCACTGAATATCTGCTAAAACTGCTAGCCGGTACAGCTAAATATAAAATTAAATACTAAAGAATTCCAAAGAATACAGATGATTCTTTATTTGTTAATACTTCCCGGCATATTTTAAAATGATCTCTGGGAAGGCTACGATATGTAACTCTTGGGAAGCTATTATACACATGAATTTTTGGGGATAATATTATGCACGCAATATTCTATGTATTTATTTATATTTTAATTATAATTCTAACCATATCCCAAACATTATCTAAAATCACATTTTTGTAATAAAACGATTTCTACGATTGTGTTCAAGAAATATCTTCTAAGCCTCACCCAACATTCAGGAAACAAATTAAAGTTTTTAAATATCCTTGTTTCCTAACCAAGACTTGAAAGTTCAATCCTAAATCTAATCGTTACCTCCCCTGCAGGTAAGGGCTATAACTCGACCAGTCCAACAGACAGGCGGAGTGTCAAGTATCTCAAAGAGAAGGCGTGTTCCGTTGCCGCCAATCAGCAAGCCCTGAAACAAACCAAACCACCCACGACCTTTGAACTGCCGGACAAGAGAGTAATCACTTTGGAGGATGAGAGGTGAGTTAGGAGGTTGTGAGGTGAGGTGGGAGAATGATAGGTGAGTTGGGAGGTTGAGAGGTGAGTTGGGAGGATGAGAGGTGAGTTGGGAGGTTGAGAGGTGAGGTGGGAGGATGATAGGTGAGTTGGGAGGATGATAGGTGAGTTGGGAGGTTGAGAGGTGAGTTGGGAGGTTGAGAGGTGAGGTGGGAGGATGATAGGTGAGTTGGGAGGATGAGAGGTGAGTTGGGAGGATGAGAGCTGAGTGGGGGGTGAATGTCTTCACGAAGCCAACCAAACGATTTTAAGACTGGGATGCCTTGAGTAACGAGTAAAACATACTTGAATGGATGTGTAATTCCTCATCTACTTAATCGTTATATAGTTGCTACTACCGTGTGTGTCTCAGCAGCTATTTTTCTATATCCGTTCATCAATGGGCTGAAAGTGATGCAATTTTTTAAGGCTGCGGAAATTAACGATTAATTAATTAATTAATCGTTAAAAATGTTAATCGATTAAAATTAATTTGATGGATTAAAAATCATTTCAATTTAAGAAAATATTTCTAATGTTCTTTTTCCAATTTGTTAATAATTTATATTTTGTGTTACTTACATTACTTTCACTCGTATTATTATTATTTATTTAGACGTGCATACGTAACCAGAAAAGTTTTTCTTCCTTATTTCTTGCATAGCAAAACGAATTTGCTGTGTTACGTCAATAAATTTGTAAGCCACGGAATTACCGCGACTTAACGGATTTCTCGAAATAATGAATCGCAACTTAATGGGACCTATATATGCGTTATAAAAATACAATTAATCGAAATTAATCGATTAAATTTTTTTTCGTTAAATCGGACATTTTTTTTTAATCAGTACCAGCCCTAATTTTTTTTACTTTTACCGTTATGAATAAATGATTTCTTTTTATAAAGCGTCAATAATATCCATGCTAGACTAGCATGCTCGTTGCGCTTTGATGTTTAAATACTCTTTCAAATAAAAAAAAGTCTTCAATTTTTTCTTTAATTTGATCTTTGGCACTCAACTTTTATTTTTGTGGACTTGAATAAATATTATAAATCTTTTAGTTTCCTTTCTAGATTTTGTTGCAATTTAACTTTTATTGCCAGCGAGGGGCGGTAATTGACCGGCTTATGTCACACAAATATTACTGATCTTCTGGTTATGTAGTGTTACGGAGTCACCAGATTTGAGTAATACGCATTCCCCCCTTTTTGTTTTTCCCACCCATTTTCCAAGGGAATTCATCAAATGTAACTTTCCCAAACATACTATTTAGATTTAAGTTATCCGACATATTCCCTCAGATCATAATTTTAGGACAAGATAACTCAATCGAAAAAGGGCAAATAACTCACTCCTCATTGCTCAGGTATCGTGCACCGGAAATACTCTTCAACCCCAGCATCGTGGGTAGGAACGACATCAAAGGAATTCCCAACATTATTCATGACGTCATCTCCGCCTGTGACATAGACACACGAAAAGGTCTTTATAACATCATCTTGGCCGGTGGGAGTTCCACGCTTGATGGAATAGCGGCTCGTCTGAAGACTGAGCTGGTGGCTTTGTATCCACAGAATGCGCAGGTTTGTCTTCATAATTTATTGGGGTCAAGTTGTTCTAGGAAACTACAGTTTTACTCTAGGTTTTGCATTTTAAAAACATGTAGCTCTTGATTACATTGATAGGCAAACTACTCAGGGCAAGGGCCGCATCAATCGGTCAGGAAACGTTAATGTGCTTCAACTAAAAAATGTCAGCCTTATTTCAAGCACAGACTTGAGGACTTCAACTGAAAAATGTTAATTTTTTTTTAATATAATGCCACGAGATTCCGCGTGCCTTACAGATCCCTGCTGTAAACAATATTAAATAGTTTTACAAGTGTCAAGCAAATATGTCGAAAAGTGAATATTCAACGACTATGCGAACTATTTTTCATAATATTTTCGTTTATAATTAACTAGCAGACCCGTCGTGCGTTGCAACAATCTCAGTAAAAATGAATAAATTTAAAGAAATCCATTAGTGTTATGTTTAAAAATAATTATGCAGAAACCTTCGCGGAAGATGGAAAAAATCCAAGTTTCATAGCAAATGGATAAATAAATTAATAATTAAATAGCTTACAAAAGAAGGAATGATATTAAGGGCCCCGGCCCCAAAATGAGTGATAATATAGTTTTTTATTGCCATTGTACTCAAGCTATATTCCTAAATAACATGTAAAATTGAATAGGGAATACAATTATTAAAGTTCAGTAAAAAGACATTTGGGGCCCCCAGCTCCGAGGGAATGGACATTAGTTCAGTGCACTATAGTAATATAGGCTCTTAAGTTTTTATATATTAAGTTTGGTCAAAATCCAGTTATTTTCTTATTATCTAACGCTTAAACTACTTTTTATATAGCTAATATATGGGGAAAATGTCATTAAGGGGCCCCCGGCCCATTCCGTGCAAGAGGTCAACATCAAAATCCTGTTCATTTTAATTCAGTTTTATTTTGGATATATTTCTCAAGATCTGTAAAAATTGAATGGGAAAAATATCTTAATATGGGCTACCTAGTTTTTGTATACAAAGTTTGGTGAAGATCTATTCATTTACTAAGTAGCTAACGCATAAAATAATATTTATAAGCAAAAAACTAAATTAAGGGCCCCGGGGCCCATTCATGGCAAGATATGAAGTTCAGAAACCTGTTCATTGCAATATGGATAATAGTGGATACATTTACCATTATTTGTCAAGTTTTTTAATAATTGAATTGAGGAATAAAATCTTAAAAGTTTAAGTAAAAAGGTAATTTGGGCCCCCAGCCCCGAAGGAATGGCCATTAGGAGTCAATTGCCCGATAGTATTATAATATGGACTACCAAGTTTTTGTATACAAAGTTTGGTTAAGATCTATTCATTTACTCAGTAGATAACGCTTAAACTAATTTTTATATAGCTCGTATAAGCAAAATATGACATTATGGGCCCCCGGCGCCCCATGAGTGTTAAATTTCGAAATAAAAGTAGCCAGTTATTATCCCGGGATCATACTAAACAGTCTCGAATAGGTTCATGATGATCGGGTGAATGGTTTAGTCAGCTATAAAGGACATGCACACACACATACAGACATACTTTGATTTATAAATATAGAGATATAGTGAAATAAAACGACATAATATTCGGTGTGAGATGTCAATTTCAAAAACCTTTTCATTTTAATTCAGTTTCATCAGGGATATATTTATCATGATCGTTAAAAATGAATGGCAAAAATATCTTAAACATATATGAAAAAAGAAATTTGGGGCCCCCTGTCCCAAAGAAATTGACATAAAAAGTTCAGAAACCTTAAGTATTTTAATATGGGCTACCAAGTTTTTTTGTATACAAAAATTGGTTTAGATCCAATCATTTACTCAGTAGTTAACGCATAAAATAATTTTTTGTAAAACTCGACATTAAGGGTCCCAGGGCCCAATTATTGCAAGAAATAAAGTGCAAAACATATGTTAATTTGAATAAATTTCAAAATACATACATGTATTTATAATTCTCAATATTGTTAAAAATTGAATGGACGATAAAATATTAAACATTTACTTAAAAAAGACAGTTTGGGCCCCCAGCCCCGAGGGAATGAAAATTAGGAGTTCAGTGCCCTACTGTAATAAAATATAGACTCTTGAGTTTTTATATACTAAAATGGGTTAAGATACATTAATTTTCTCAGTATTTTACGCTAATACTAATTTTTATACAGCTAATATAAGAAAAAAACGACATGTAGGGGCCCCTGGGTCCTTTCGTTGATAGATGTTAATTTCAAAAACCTGTTCATTTTAATTCAGTTTCCTCAAAAATATATTCCTCAAGGTCGTGAAAAATTGAGTGTTAAAAATATCTTATACATATACGAAGAAAATAAATTTGGGGCCCCAGGCCCCGAAGGCATGGATATTTGAAGTTCTTTGCCCTATAGTATTTTAATATGGGCTACCAAGTTTTTGTATTCAAATTTTGGTTAAGATCCATTCATTTACTCAATAGCTAACGCATAAATTAATTTTTATATAGCTTATATTAGCGGAAAAGACATTAAGGGCTCCAGGGTCCATTCAGTGCAAAATATAAAGTTCAAAACCACTGTTTATTTCAATTTGTATAATAATGGATACATGAGCCATTATTTGTCAAGATTGTTAATAACTGAATTGTGAATAAAATCCGAAACGTTTAGGAAATTGAACTTTTTTGGCCCCCAGCCCCAAAGGAATGACTTATAGGATTTCAGTGCCCTATGGTTTTTTAATATTTTCTATCAAGTTGTTATATACAAAGTTTGGTTAAGATCCCACAATTTACACACTAGCTAGCACTTAAACTAATTTTTATATAGCTCATATTAGCAACAAATGACAGTATGGGTCCCCGGTGCCCCATGAGTGTTAAATTTAGAAAAAAAGTTGCCAGTTACCATCCCAGGTGGGTACTCAACATTCTCCAAAAATGTCATGACGATCGGATGAATGGTTTAGTCAGCTATAAAGGACATGCACACACACATAAACACAGACATACTTTGATTTATATATATATATATAGACTACTGTTTGTTAAGTGCATGGATAAAGTAATCATTGGTTCAGTATTATCTGACCACAATAACCTATGTACCATATATCCTCTAGGGGATGAACCCGCACTTGACATTCTTATTTTTTGCCTTGTAATCGTTGAACCATTTCTTCCCCTCCTCTTCATTTGACAGATTAAGATCAACGCTGGACAAAACCGGCATTTGGCTGCCTGGATCGGTGGTTCGCTCTTTGCCACACTCCCTGCATTCCAAGAAATGAGCGTCACCAGACAAGAGTACGAGGAGGAGGGTGTTGCTGCAGTTCAACGTAAAATTAAGTAGAGTGTAGTTGTAGTTGTCTGAACGACATCTGGAAAACCAACACACCATTAACATACCAGACTCTAATAAAATTTCAAGGCTAGACATAAGCCATGGATACGCTTAGGACGCCATAACCTTCTGTATAGAAGGAGCGTCTGTCCTTATATATTATAATTTAAGATAAGTTTTTATTAAAAGCAATTAATTAAGTTCCTTTACCATACTAATACTATGAATATATTTAATCGCATGATTCACATTATGCAAAGCATCAATAATTGCAGCACATACATTGGACTACGTTTATTGCTTTTTAAATCTTTTAAACATTTGTATTTTTATAAAAACATTGTGTATTATATAAAATTAATTATTATCTTTTTTATTTAACCAATCATCGAAGCTGGAACGAAGTTGAAATTGATGGTTTAATTTTAAGGTGAAACTTTAAAACATGTGCTGTATTTTCTTTTACAATAAATAAAAACATACTAAAGTAATGCTTTTTTTTAAAGTTGATATGTTGAAAGTCTTTAAAATCTTTGGCACTACACCAAAGAAAGCCTCTTGTATGTAGCAAATTATCAATCCTACCTTTTTTCTGAACAAAAGAATCACAGCTGATTTGTAAATTCATTTTTATCTTCTTTCCACTCTGTCTATCCATGAGCGTTTAAAAATTGAAATAACATACAACTGCGAAACGAAAATATTTGGTAATACATGTATGCTTATAGTAATCAGCTGGTAAGAACAGAGAAGTGGGCAACAATCACAACCAGACTATTAATGGTTCGTGCCATACAGCTTAAATGACCTGAAATTAAAATAATTAGTTTTCCTATTTGGTCAGAAAGGCGGACAATTTTAACATAAGTTGTAAACCTACAACAACAGACTCGCATCATTATTATGTAGCTCCATTGGCCGCAGTAAATACTCCCTTTTCAGGGCCAGAAGAAAACGGACCGACACTTTAAGGTCAACAATCTTGCAGCGGATGTGACATCTTGCTTCGAATATCACATATTGCGGTAGATCTTCGACCTCTTTGCAATCATCATTTGTTAAAGTGGACAAAATACAAGAATAATATTTTTAAAAAACGCAAAAAACCAAGTTTTTGACTTTTAATCCTTTATGTACGAGACATAACTTAAAGAATGTTCATTATAATACACAGCGCAAGACAATCCAAAAATACGAAATTGTAATTATGTGTTGTAAAACATGTTTAATATAATGCGCACCGATAAGGAATATGTTTATAAAAAGTGTTGTCGATAAAATACGCACCTTATTGCGCGACAGGAAAGGTCGTTCAATATAATACGCACCACGACACTCTAGCAACAAAATTCCTTGTTACTATGTAACATGTTACATAGAGATAGATAAAGATAATCTAAAAATTCATTAACTTAAATACGGTACAATCGATTTATCTGAAATTTTGATACATCATTTTTATCATCGACATGAGTCTGCCTGCAATATTTCAGCTCGCTAACTTACGAGGAAGTGGGTTAAAAATCGATCTAAAGTTTTTTCGGCACCACCCGCTGCCTCGTGCAGACACCACGAGTTAATATAAAGGATTTAATAAAACAAAACTATTTATTTCGAAAAGAAAGCATTAAACTTTTAATTATTTACGCAAGAGCATAGCTATAGAAAATTATATGAAGATTAAATATCCAAAAGTAGGGCTATTAAAGGTTAATTTAAATTTAATCATTAATTTTTTTAAAATAAATGATTAATAAATCGTTAATTTCGATTAAAGTTAAAAATTAAAATTTATTATGTCAGAAGTAACACTTATTAAATGCTCTTGTTGAAAATCTAATCAAAACTTAAATGTCTCCTTTAAATGTCATCTTTTAACCAACTACGCAAAAAGCCAAGTGTGTTGACATCATTTGGTTCAATGTTCAGAGACTAGCTAGGCAATGCGCAAAGAACTACTGGCTCCAACTCTGTCAGAGCATCCAGCTAGCGGCCGACACCGGTAATATAAGGGGGATGTATGATGGCATTAAAAAAGCCACGGGGCCTTCTAAGAAAGTCATAGCCCCACTGAAGTCCTCAACCGGAGAAATAATCCGCGACAAGTCTAAACAGATGGACAGATGGGTGGAGCACTATTCAGAACTTTACTCCCAACAAAACCACGTAACCCAAGATGCCATCGATGCCATCCAAAGCCTCCCTCTCATGGCAGAACTGGACGACATACCTACCCTGGCAGAGCTAAAAGAAGCTATTGAGCGATTACCTATAGCCAAGGCCCCAGGTCAGGACGGAATCCCACCAGAGATCATCAAGTGCGGCAGTAGTGTATTGCTGGAACACTTTCATGGCCTCCTCTGCCAGTGCTGGTAAGATGGAGCAGTACCAGAGGATATGAGAAATGCCAACATAATCACCCTGTATAAAAAATAAAGGAGACAGAAGCGACTGTAATAACTACAGAGGCCTTTCTCTCCTTAGCATCGTGGGTAAGGTCTTTGCACCCGTGGTTTTAAAGAAACTGCAAAGACTTGCTGAGAGAGTATATCCTGAATCACAGTGCGGCTTCCGGGCAGAAAGGTCAACAATCGACATGATCTTTTCTCTAAGACAACTTCAAGAAAAGTGCCGAGAGCAACACATGCCCCTCTATCTGGCTTTCATTGACTTAACAAAGGCTTTTGACCTGGTCAGCAGAGATGGTCTGTTTACAGTCTTGGCAAAAGTTGGCTGCCCACCAAAACTGCTTAGCATCATACAGTCATTCCACGATGGTATGAAAGGCACGGTGCAGTATGACGGATCAACTTCCCCTCCATTTGATATCCTTAGCGAAGTCAAACAGGGCTGCGTCCTCACCCTGACACTCTTTGGCATCTTCTTTGCCTGTCTGTTGAGACACGCCTTTGGAACCTCAACCGAGGGGATCTACCTACACACCCGTTCTGATGGCAAACTTTTCAATCTGGCCATGTTCAAATCAATGAGGAAGATACGTGAAACAGTCATTAGGGGCATGCTTTTTGCGGATGATGCTGCCATAGCTACCCACAATGAAGCAGATTTGCAAAGCCTAATGGACCGCTTTGCCAAGGCCGCCAGCGACTTCGGCCTAACCATCAGCCTCAAAAAGACTAACGTGATTGCCCTGGATGCTGATCCACCCAAAATCACCATCAATTGTTGCCAACTTGAGGCCGTGGATCACTTTACGTACCTTGGCTCCAACATCACTAACATCATGTCCCTTGATTCCGACCTAGACATAAGGATCGGCAAGGCCTCCACAACTCTGGCCAGGCTCTCAAAAAGAGTCTGGAACAACAAAAAGCTGACCATCAGAACCAAAGTTACTGTTTACCGAGCATGTGTGCTAAGCACCCTCCTTTATGCCAGTGAATCCTGGACCCTATACTCCAGGCAAGAAAGAAGATTGAGTGCTTTCCACATGCGCTGTCTCCGGCGCATCCTGGGAATCGCCTGGCAGGACAATGTCACCAACAATGTGGTGATGCAACAGGCAAATATACAAAGTATGATAACTCCTCTCCACCAGCGTTGGCTCAGATGGTTGGGACATGTTCGCAGATTGGAGAATGGCAGAATCCCAAAGGACATACTCTATTCTGAGCTAGCCAAAGGAAAGAGGACTACAGGCCGGCCTCACCTCCGTTTCAAAGATGTCTGCAAGAGAGACCGCAAAGCTATTGGCATAGACATAAATGGCTGGGAGGAACTCGCTGGGGACAGACACAGATGAAGACAGGCGTTGACTGCCGGGCTAGAAGCAGGAGAAAGAGACATGCGGCAGGTCACAGACGCAAACCTCCAAAAGAGGAAAAGGAGAGCTAATCAGACAACCACAGGTGCTGCCTTTCAGTGCCAGAAGTGCGGCAAAGGCTGCCATTCGCGAATGGGCTTGTACAGCCACAGCAGAAGCTGCAGGGCCATGTGTGTAACTATAACTATATATATAACTCTTTATGTAGGCGTTCTCACAGTTAATAATCTTGTGCACAATAATTCACTGAAGAATTCGTTTATCCAAAACAACTTTAATATATATATATATTGTACACATAGATATCATTTGAGGTAATATAACGTGGAAATCTTGAGACATGCAACATACATCCTTCCTCGACGGAAGTCTACACACAACTGTTCGCCCAACACTTTCAACCAATAGAAATGCTCCTTTCTTCCCGCGTTTCTTGTACACGTGACCTTACGTCACAAAATTATGTTAATCACATGTGACAATGCGCGAGGATCCGAAAAGAGCACAGAATATTCCATCGTCTCACGAGACATAAGGAAAGCCAACCAACCAATTCATCAGAAGAGCTGTCATTTTCTGTCTCTGAGCCAAATTCCATTACTACCATTAACTTAATACACTTTCATTTGGTTTGATAAGTAGGCGAAGTGTTAGAACCATGGTAGGGCAAACTGTATCTACATTTGAAAATTCCCGTCAGTCGATAGTTTAAAACCAAAATGTTCGTGTATTTGTCAGGAAATTCGATATTATTTATCGGCCGTAATTTTTATTTTTTTTATTTTTACTTTTTGACTTCCAATAATTTGTAAGTGATGGGTCGATTTATCGTTGAAAAATAGTTAATCTTTAACATATTTTTAATGATTAACAGGGCCCGCCTACGGTAATAGGAGGCCCTAGGCGAAGTGAATTTTATGGCAATAAATGTAGTAAAGAAATAAACAATAATATGGAAAGATTCTTGTGCGAAACCCCCACTAATGATGAGACTAATCGGAGGCCCTAGGTGGCTGCCTAGTTTGCCTATGCCTAAAGCCCTGGCCAGCAACAAGAACACAATACAGGAGCTGGTCGCACATGCCACTGAAAAGCTTCCGAATCTAAGAATCTAGGTGACAATATTTAACATACTAGACATATATATATATATATATATATATATATATATATATATATATATATATATATATATATATATATTGTCCTCTGCCCTTTAACCTCCAGTCCATGGTTTACTTGGGTAGAGTGGATCTAGTGACTAATGAAGCTGAAGCTCTTCTGCATAGAAACATGGAAAATTCATAGGAGCCAAAATGATCAAAGCATATGTAGTATAATTTTGATATATAGGAAAGAATATAATATGGCTTGTGCTTACATTATCGCTCTCCGTTCCAGAATTTTCCGCTTTCTTAGTAGTCAATTTAAATTGGAAATACATTAACAGCCCTTTGTTCGGCTCAGATGTTTAAAATGAAAATAAAATGAAGCAATAAAATCAATATAATTCCAATTAAAAGATACAGTTAATGAAATTTTATCTTCAATAGTTTGTATGACGAGTATAACAATCACAATTTGGGAAAAAACACACAACAAACAAAAATGTGCAAGCTTACAAAAACATTCAGTTTAACTTTACACCAGATGCCCAATCACAAAATCATAACACTGTAAATCAAAGAGACGCTTATTTATATTGCAACCTTTCTCGTAAATCAATAACGTTAAAGCTTTCTTTGTCATCTGGAACATAACCTGCACCTTCAAAGATAATGTAATCTTCTGTCTCATCTTCTATAGTTTTAGCCCCATCAAAGACAATGTAATCTTCTTTATCATCTTCTATACTTTTAGCACCGTCAAAGACCACATAATCTTCTATTGTTCTAACATTTGTATGATAGCAAGTTTGTTGACGCGTGTAACAACTCCGCTGTTGGCTGTTGACGTTAAGTTCACTTATGTTGGGGCGTTCTCTTCTCACTTCTATCTCTGATACTTCAACAGAATCATTGGATTGTAAACACGTCTTCCTGTCATCAGGTGTTATATAATCATTTAATACCACGGACACATTCTTGTCATCGGGTGTTATATAATCATTTAATCCCACGGACACATTCTTGTCATCGGGTGTTATATAATCATTTAATCCCATGGACACATTCTTGTCATCAGGTGTTATATAATCACTTAATCCCATGGACACATCCTTATCATCAGGTGTTATATAATCATTTAATCCCATGGACACATTCTTGTCATCAGATGTTATATAATCATTTAATCCCATGCTCACATCTTTGTCATCAGGTGTTATGTAATCATTTAATCCCATGGACACATTCTTGTCATCAGATATTATATAATCATTTAATCCCATGCTCACATCCTTATCATCAGGTGTTATATAATCATTTAATCCTGTACACACATCCCTGTCATCAGGGGTTAAATAATCATTTAATCCCATCGTCACATTCTTATCATCAGGTGTTATATAATCATTTAATCCCATGGTCACATTCTTATCATCAGGTGTTATATTATCACTTAATCCCATGGACACATCCTTATCATCAGGTCTTATATAATCATTTAATCCCATGCTCACATCCTTGTCATCAGGTGTTATATAATCATTTAATCCCCTGGTCCCATCGTTTCCGTCACGTGTAATGCAACTATTAACAACAAACGAGATGTCATCGGTTGCTGTAATGCACTCATCGCATCTGACGACAGCAGCTGATGCAGTTTGATTGTTCCCCTTGTCAACAACAAGTTCCGCCTCATTTGTCTCCCCATTTGTGGCATTATTTCCCCTGTTAACTCTACACAACGCTAAATATTGGTGATCTGTGTAGCTTCGTCCTATGGGTGTATAATTGCTAATGTCAATGTGATTCCTTGATCTTTCATTGTCTTCAATATCTTCTTTTGAATATGTCCCTTCAGTAAGTGGGCCTTGTGCCCTGGAAGATTTCAATAACGTCTGCTCATCTGATATTTGACTATCGATTATGGGATTGAGAGGACCCGAACCCCCACACCCAACACTAAAACCAATCTCTTGAATCTCTTCTTGACCCCACGCCACATTCCAATGGTCCTGGTGAGTTGATGCATTGTCTGCCACATCACCACCTGTTAGTTTTTCGTTCTTGGCACTGGGATGTTGTACAAACATTGTGTTGTGTTGTAACTCTTCAGTGTTTAAACTGTCTGACTTAATGAATGGTCGAGGTGGCAGTCTAGGGGTTAAATGATGAGGGTTGGGATTGGATGTCAATGATTCATGAGGAGCATTTACGTCATCTTGTACTGTGTCGTAAGGGTCGACAACTCCTAAACGTGTGTGGGTCTCAATGTCGATAATGGACAGATAATCGCTGTTGTTATTCAGATTCTGTGACGAGTTGTTCATAATGTTCTTTATCACACCTATAAAGAAAAAAATGTCAAAGACTTATTTACAATTATGAAAACGTGAAATTTTCACATTTTATTTCAGGAATATAATTTTTTTTCTATGAAGAAGATGTAAAATTGTCTTTGTTTATTGTTGAAAATTAATTTGACAAATAAAAGCAAAGGTAACAATTTCTTTGTTATGGATTTGGATACATTTGAAAATGTTATTTTTATCCTTTTTAATTTTAATAGATAAATTCATTCTTAAATGTTTATTTTGTCATAAATTTACCTTTTCTTAATACAACACGTGCCAGCCATGTTCCGAGAGTTAAACTGACCACAATCACAATAAATGGTATTCCAATAGAAAGAAGCAAAGCTTGTTTGCCTGTCAGTAGAGTCCCGAATTCAACTGGATGACAGGAATAAAGATATAGTTTAGTATAGCTAGAGTTAAATCTACATATAGTTTATTATATATATAGATGAGTATATATAGAGTAGTGGAAATATGTATTTTTTTAAATATTAGTATATCATTTAAGGTTTAGTATAGCATGCATATTGTTCAATATTAAAAAATAGGTTACTAGAGTTTATATATTGTTTTTTACAATTAGACTTTGCAGCTAGAAATCACAGGAGTTTATAGTAATTTTAATACTAATCATTCCTTTACTTTGTGTCTAATAATCGACAATGAGATAAATTAAAGAACAAAAATAACATTAACAAATTATTGTACAACCTTACCATGACCAGTGATACTAAAATTGTAAAATAACGAATAGCCACTGTCAAAATGAAGTCTAATCTCGTATTGCCCCACGTCTGATACAGACACATTGAACATCTGGACCCTGAAATAATACTGTATTGGAGATTGCTGACTTGCTACAATATCATAACTATATTTGCTCTTATATTCTATGGGGAATCTCCTTGAGTCTTGTATTAGAAAAATCTCCAGATTGTCAATTGTCTCTGCGCCTAACATTAGTAGACATATTTGTATCGTCACGTGACGTGCTTGACCTTCTGTTACATTATATTCATTGGTCTCTTTACTGCAAAACATGGGAGCACCTGAAACACGATAATTATTCCTGTTGATATAGATTTTACTTCAAGATAAGTATTTATTTATATATTATTTACCTTAAGAGTTCCAAAAAATGTAGATTTTTTTTCATAGTATCATTCATTTGTAGTGATCATCTTGAGTGTTCTGAAGCTTGCTGATAATTAATTCTTATACAAACGTGTGTAAAGTATTTATATCAATAACATATCATGACGTATCAAGCTGTATTTATATTTTTACCTGTATTTAAATCAATGGTATGTCTTTAAATGTTAATTCCCGGTGGATAGAACGGTGACATGCATGAAGTATTTTTGCGTGGACCCCAAATAGAAAGACATTTTGTTATCAAAAGAGGAACACTTACAATTGCTGTTACTCAAGTCTTTTTTTCAAACACATCGTTTCAAATTTGTCTATGCAATCTCACAATCACATGTTTTTCTTGATGAACAAAGCTTATGTGTACCATTATAAAATGGTTTGTTTTATTCTGATATGAATGTTTTAAATTGAATTTATTTATAAATATATGTGTCCTATTATTTTTATGTGAAGTACTGTGGACCCAGCAGCTGGATGAGATATCACGCTATAGAAGTTCTAAAATTATTATCATCAACATCATCGTCATCATTATTATTATATCACCCAGGAAGATAGACAGTCTTAATTGCTGTAACCAAAGACACACATAAAGTCTTACATCCTTTCACCCAAAGAGACATGTCCTTTCTGTAGACTTGCTGTCTCATGATGTCCGTAAGTTCACACGTGTACTGTCCAATGTCCATACAAACCAGTGTTTCTTTCACCAGTGACAATGAGGATATGTTTACTTCTGACATTTGAGGATGTTGTCCGTCGTGTGTAATCGATAACTTAGTAGGTAGCGCGTAGGTTTCAGCTAGACATGTAAGGTTTAGGGTCGAGCCTCGTTCTCTTAAGACCAAATGACAAATATCATCAGTGCCATTATAGCACACAGGGAATTTTGTTATAAAGATTGAACCTGAAAATACAAATATTAAAAATGAAACATATATTATTTCTTAATTTGAATACTTTATAGCAAAAATCAATTATATTGCCTTAAAATTTCATGACATTTTTTTAAAAAACCTAATACTTGTATATGACAACGAGACAAAATTAATCATTAAAATCATGTAGGTGTTGACTCCATCTATTTAGCTAAATTGGGCAAGTTACAAAAAGTGTAATGCTAAACTGAGAATCAACTTAACCCATGCTATGCACTAAACCACATTATATTGACGAGCAATGCGCTCTAGCCACAAACAGGACTGAACGCCACCCTAACGTACCCCCCTCCGCCATGAGACAGACACTATCGCCTACTCCCTACCAAATATGACACAGACACTATCCCCTACTCACTACCAAATAAGCCTTCTCCACAACTCAACGACAACCATCAGGAGGATGTACTTACAATTGACATGAACGCTGAATGTTATTTCCATATCTAGAATGCCTTGTTGGTTGTGGTACTGGCATGAGTAGTCTCCACTGTCCTGGCATGTGAGTGTTTCTATCTGGTACTCTAGTTTGTGATTGTCACTCCTTGAATTAAGCCGTTTGTGATAAAGAATTGAGAGAAGAAATAGAGGTTCACTTGTCTGTGCGATACATTTCACCACTAGAGATGAGCCGTTAGTTATAACTAATAGTTTTCCTGTGTTCACTATTTGATCGTTGGCCAAGACAATGAGAGATACAGGACCTGTACGTGATAAAATGTTTCAAATTATTGTATCGTGTCATGTTAGGATAGAGTGATTCACATTTGGGTGAAACGATCAGAGACAAAAAAGATGCACATCACAGATTTTTTAAAAATCCATTTTTTTTTGTGTAAATCAAATCCGGTGCTGCAAGTGATATGTTAAATTTGTAGTATATCAAATTTGGTGCCCCACGTCATGTAAGGAGTGTATTATAATTTATATTGATTAAATTATTATATGTATATGAGATAGTTGATCAATAAAATTTCAGACATTTATATCTAAATACAAAATTATCGTTAGGTGGTTTATTTCAATAAAGATTTTCTTAAACACACTTGATATACCTAGTTTTTCTTCAACAACTATAAAACAAAATTTATTTAATGTATCTTTTAAATTTATGATTGCCATTTCTATACTAGAGCTGAAACAAGTAGGACCAATAAAATACGTCATAAGGAATTTTCTCTTTGCATAATTTATTTAAGGTGCTACATGAGCGTCATTCACTATTAGGGTCAAGCTCACGCTCTTAGAATCCTGCTCATTGTTATACTTGCAGGCCTCATCGTTATACTTGCAGGCCTCATCGTTATACTTGCAGGCCTCATCGTTATATTTGCAGGCCTCATCGTTATACTTGCAGGCCTCATCGTTATACTTGCAGGCCTCATCGTTATACTTGCAGGCATCATCAAGCTTGCCTCACAATAAAGATATATATCCACAATTATAAAGATATATATCCACAATTGTTGCAACCGACCCGCCCAAAACCCAGACCAGCGTCTTGCACTCACTCGGTCAACAGGTGCTCAGCAGTTTCTTCGGCATTGCCACATGTTCGGCAGCTAATATTATTCTTAGCAGCCAGCTCCGTGAGATAGTGTTAAGGCTTCATCTAGGGCAGTGGTTCTCAACCTGTGGTCCGCGGACCACCAGTGGTCCGCGGAGATGTGCCTCTTGGTCCGCGAGCAATTAATGAATTTTTTATTTTTATTTAGAACACGAAACGGTATAAATTGTGTCACTTGTTGAATATATTGATTAATTTTAATCACTCGATGGTGAGGGCATAGCGCCGAAAACAATATGTTGTGAGTCTATATTTACTTTTAGTAATACATTATATATATAAGCGGCAAATGATCGACCCAGAACACAGTGTGTAATATGCTCGCAAATTCTTGCGAATGAAGCGATGAAACCTGCAAAACGTTGAAGATATCTGAAAACTAATCATAATGTCTGCTCTGAGAAACCATTGGAATACTTTTTGTGCTAAACATTCACTTGATAGTCAGAATTCCTGCATACGACAAACAGATAAAGTCAATGAAAAGGCTTAATAATAGCATTATTTTGTAAGCTTTACGAGTTGCAAGGGTTTAAAAAACCTGTTTTGAAAAAGACTGTTTGAATTACGTTATGCTGTGAGAGAGTTTCTTGGGGAAGAAAAATCAAAGCTTGTTGCTCATTTGTACGATAGCTTATGGGTTGCTGTTCTGGCTTACTTGGCTGACATTTTTAAAGAAATCAATAAAAATGAATTCATCTCTGCAAGGAAAGCAGACATTTAATTAATCTCAGTGACAAAGCGTCTGCTTTTATGAAAAAGCTTGATCTTTTTAAAACAAAATAATTTCAAGGGAAATTTCACCTAGGTGATCAATTGTACGAATCCAGACAGTTTTTGCACACATTGACTCATTAATTTTACTACCATCGAAATTAAACCAATTAATGGAACTTGACCAGCGATACTTCTTTGAATATGTTGCATCAGAAAGTAAGCTTGATGAAATTTTCTAGTACTCAGAACTGTGTCAGAAAGCTTAAAAAATACTTTTACCCTTTGCAACGTCATATCTCTGTGAATGTAAATTTTCTGCATCGTTTATAATCAACACCAAACATCTTTCCGGACTTGAGGTTGAAAATGAACTACATATAAGTCTTTCCAGTATTACACCTCGTTTGGATGTGCTGTGTTCAAATGTGCAAGCTCAAGGCTCGCACTAAATAAACTAATATAGCAGTCTTACTAATACTAACTAATGTTTATAACTTTTAATATTTTTTTATAGTAAGCAATACGAATTAAATAAGACTATAAGTATAATAATAGTATAAGTGACATTTTTTCATTACAAAAGAAAGCCATTGCAATCTGTTTCCATTTTCTATTTTTGGGATCACGCAAATCGTATCATATTAGTATAATTTTACTTAACCTAACATGTATACTAGTAACTAATTATATACACAGTATAATTATATAAAAATGTTCAGCACTGCAGTAGCACAATTTTCAGTAGTGGATAGTGGCTAAGACGCAAATTTTTAAAGTGGTCCGTGAACCTCAGAAGGTTGAGAATCACTGATCTAGGGTATGCTCGCTACGTGGTAGTTTACACCAGGGATTGCATTTGCTCTAGTGCTGCATGGCTGGTAAACTTTCCTGGCAGAGTCTCCAGATACCCTGCCCTGAAGCCACATATCTTGGAAGTAGTTCTTTAGCCATGATCTGACTTGCACCAATTAATCGGTGCTGCCACAATACGGCACATCGAAGTGTCCAGTTATAAGCTGTAAGACTATTCTACGCGTTGTTTAAGGATGCAACCAACTGTTTACAAAATTACACTGACAGGAAATGATCGACACAAGGCCTCGAGTGAAAGTCAAAATAGGTGAAGACAACCGCGGTCAGAAAGACCTTTCTCCTCGCTAGGCGTCGTTGCACCTCTTTCAGACACATGTCGATTGCCCCCCAGCTTTTCATCGAGGCTTGTAGATGCTTTCCACACAGTCCAGACAGCTCGACGCTATCTGCCCCAGGCACGGGGGTATTCTATCAGCATGCCGTACCCAATTCTTCAATCATTGAAACATTAGCCGTTCGCAATTATTTTAAATATATAAACAAAACAAAATATATCATTGAGTGAGTTCACAAAGCTTGTCACTTTTAAGATGTAAATGTTTCATGGTCGTATCCTCACTCACATGGCACAACGTGAACATACACCGTCAGTTCAGAGTCCAGCTCTGTATTTAGGAAACGCCCCTGGCATGTGTAGAGACCACTGTCAGAACACCCCACCTCTGGTATCTGATGGACAACTCCAGTCTGGTTAGAACCGCTGGTCAGCTCCTGGTCATTGTATGTCACTGAGAGTTGACTGGACATATCCAGGTCAACAGTAGAACACTCCATCGTCAATGACGAATTCATGACAAGGCCTATGACGTCACCTTGTTTTTTCGTGTCGTTGTTGACGATCAAATCTGGAAATAAACATTTGACATTTGTCAATAATGAAAACAAAAATTTAGTTTATTGTAAATGCTTTTTCAATGGTATGTATTTATTCAATGGTATGTATTTATTCAATGGTATGTATTTATTCAATGGTATGTATTTATTCAATGGTATGTATTTATTCAATGGTATGTATTTATTCAATGGTATGTATTTATTCAATGGTATGTATTTATTCAATGGTATGTATTTATTCAATGGTATGTATTTATTCAATGGTATGTATTTATTCAATGGTATGTATTTATTCAATGGTATGTATTTATTCAATGGTATGTATTTATTCAATGGTAGGTATTTATTCAATGGTATGTATTTATTCAATGGTATGTATTTATTCAATGGTATGTATTTATTCAATGGTATGTATTTATTCAATGGTATGTATTTATTCAATGGTATGTATTTATTCAATGGTATGTATTTATTCAATGGTATGTATTTATTCAATGGTATGTATTTATTCAATGGTATGTATTTATTCAATGGTATGTATTTATTCAATGGTATGTATTTATTCAATGGTAGGTATTTATTCAATGGTATGTATTTATTCAATGGTATGTATTTATTCAATGGTATGTATTTATTCAATGGTATGTATTTATTCAATGGTAGGTATTTATTCAATGGTATGTATTTATTCAATGGTATGTATTTATTCAATGGTATGTATTTATTCAATGGTATGTATTTATTCAATGGTATGTATTTATTCAATGGTATGTATTTATTCAATGGTATGTATTTATTCAATGGTATGTATTTATTCAATGGTATGTATTCAATGGTATGTATTTATTCAATGGTATGTATTTATTCAATGGTATGTATTTATTCAATGGTATGTATTTATTCAATGGTATGTATTTATATTTTATATTTCTTTTTATAAGACCCAAATAAGCCAAAATTATCTGATAGATATTTTGTGGACTTAAAGTAGAAGGAAAAAAAATATTTTAATATGTCAAAAATTACTTATTGAAATGTTGTAAAACACCATCAAGAGACAATACTTTTTTTTTAATTGAATCTAGAGTTTTTAAAAATGTGTCTTATGTCTTCAATATATCCACTACTGGGACTTAGAGTAAGTTACCGCCTCGCGAACGCTATGTCGAAGCGAACACTATTTCATAAAGCGTTCTCTGTATTTTTATTTTCCGTCTAACACGAAAACGAACACCCGTAAGTCGAAAGTAGTTCTGTTTTCAATATCATTTCATCGTTTCTTTTGCAGGGACTCACTATTTTGTGAGTAAATGTGCGTAAACATTTTGATCCTTGCACCGTGCATGCTGTCAGCGTCTCTAGGAAGAACGAAGTTGATTTCCGGGTTAAGACTACTTTTCCTGTTCGCTTTGGTAAACACAATTGTTTGGTATTGCATCATCACTTAGAAATAGATCAGTAACCACGATGTTATACTTTACAATGATAGTTAAATATTTGTTTTATTGTAGGATATTACTTCGTTGCGAACATTTTTTCATGTAGGAAAATTAAGCTAAAGATCTAGGTCTAGTCTATAGATCTATCTAGAATCCTATTTTATATTTGAATGAAAATTTTAATAGAATCTACAATATAATTATATTTCAGATTTAAAGCCATGTCTAGCATACTAACAAAACAGAGCCCAGAAGTAATCAATGCGGCATTGGCTAGTATTAGGGAAAAGCGTCTCTCTATTAGAAAAGCTTCGAATGATTTTGGCATTCCACTTGCCACTCTTCACGACAAACTTACAGGCAAGCGGCCTGTCATAGCCTATGCACAGACCCTCCTCACGCCAGAAGAGGAGGTCAAATTAGCTAAAAGGCTAATAGAGCTAGCCAAGCGAGGCTTTGGAAAAACTGGCGATAAGGTGAGGCAAATCGCCAAACAAATCTTAAATACCAGAGCAAAACCGAAATGCCAACATCATCATGGCTATATAATTTTTTTTAAACGCCATCCTGAATTGACACTGCGTACTCCCCAATCACTAGGAAAGGAGAGAGCCCTGGTTACAATAAAAAGCTATTGAAAAATGGTTTAATGATTTAAAATGGTGTGTTGACAGCATTGACCCCAGTCTACTTAGTGACCCCACTCGCATTTACAATGCAGACGAAACAGGCTTTTCTTTTGATGCCAAAAGCAGGAAGGTCATCGCATACAGGGGGTTGAAACATGTGTACAATGTTACTGCAGGTGTGAAGTCACAAGTGACAGTTCTTGCATGTGCCAGCGCAAGTGGACACTTCCTCAGTCCCCTGTTAATATACCCCTACAAGAGAATACCGTCCAAAAATTTATTAGATCACTTCCCAGAGGCATTCCTACAAGTGTCTGATAATGGCTGGATTACAGCACAGATTTTTTATTCTTGGCTAAGAGATAGCTTTATTCCAGCCACAGCCCATGTACAGAAGCCTGTAGTTCTACTGGTAGACGGTCACAGTAGCCACACTGCACTGGTTGAGACATCACAGCTATGTCATGACAACCATATAGTGTTATATTGTTTGTTGCCGCATGCGAGTCACTTGATTCAGCCACTATATTGTCTCAGGTATTAATTTTTGTCTTTTATGTATGTTTTTTTAATTAATTTTATTTTAAATGTCTTTGACAAAAAATTTTGTCTGTTTATTATCCTTTTTTCTTTTACATTTGTATTCTTATTGTTATTAGGGAAAACAAAGCAAACACTTTGTACTTTTAAATTAAAAAATGTTTAGTAAATCGATATTTAACGATAAGTTGTGTTTGTGTGCATATTTCAATGATGACATCGGCAGTTTCTTGTACAATAACGAGAATCCCAAACGATCGATCACGCACAAATTTGACAAGTCGTTTCTTTATATCTTACAGCAGGTTTTAGTACAGCCTCGCAATAATTATTATAGTCAGAAAGACGTAAAGTTTGAAATCATGAAGCATAGCAAGCAAGAAAGAGAATACAATTTAAAACATCTTTTTTTTTAAACCTAGCATAAAAAGTCTTCGTTATTCAGAATCGGGATACGATTGACAAAATAAAATATCTTAACGGGAAACGTGATCCTACAAAGAAAGACAAACCTTTGTGAAGCAACTAACATATAAGATATATGATTCAATAGATGAGTGTGAAAATTTGAGTGGTCGTTTCTGGGCAATGTAATGCCATCCTTTTTAAAGCCAGATTTAAAGCCTTCTCACATGTAGAACTTTTGTTTTAAAATTTGATAAATTACCATGGAAACTTGCGTCACGCACTCTTTTATTTGGTGAACTCATACTTTATAGTTCACGTGATATGGAGGCGGCGTAATGACACGATTATAATTTTAAAGCTGTGACAAGATAAAGTTTTACAGGCAATGAATTTTTTTTTCAAGTTTCAAAATTTAATTAACTTCCTATGGAATATATTGTGTCATTGTTTGTTTTCTTCCACAAAGCTCTTTATTTCATTAAAAATTTTCTCAACATCATATAATGACGTATTTGTATGTATACTCCTGGCGAAACGTAAGTTGCGTGCTAGAGTAAACGTAGCACAGAACCTAGTCGTATTACAACGAGGGGGCTGAACTAGAATCATCTTATACAAAAGGATATTTAACAAATTTTTATTGGCATATTTTCACCTACGTAAAACGGTACTTTTCTTGTGTGAAAACTGGGTATATATATATAATTCTGAATTTTTAAAAAACTCATTGCAATATAAAAACCTTAGTTTGAGTTTATGATATAAAGTTTATGATATAAAATTAATGATATAAAGTTTATGATATACAGTTTATGATATAAAGTTAATGATATAAAGTTAATGATATAAAGTTAATAATATAAAGTCTATGATATAAAGTTTATGATATAAAGTTTATGATATAAAGTTTATGATATAAAGTTTATGATATAAAGTTTATGATATAAAGTTAATGATATAAAATTAATGATATAAAGTTTATGATATAAAGTTAATGATATAAAGTTAATAATATAAAGTCTATGATATAAAGTTTATGATATAAAGTTTATGATATAAAGTTTATGATATAAAGTTTATGATATAAAGTTTATGATATAAAGTAATAATTTGTAAGGATAGATTTGATTTTTTTTCCTGAAATCTTCTATACATTCAAAGAAATATTATATGAATTAGACAAATTGAAATTTACTTTATTAAAAATTCCTTTGTGGCCCTGTGGACTGACTGCACTTCATAAATTAAATGGATACCAACAAAATGATATTTCTTCCGTATCAATAAAAAAAAACAACTATAGTTAAACAACTGAATTAGAGTCATTTGAGTAATATAACAAACTCACATAAATTTTGTAAAACAAAGTTGTACGTTATTTCTTGGCTTTCTTGAAAACTTGCATTCAGCACGTATTGGCCATAATCGCCGGGTTCTATGTTCGTTATTGACAGCTTCAGATCGAATAGAAGATCGTCAGTTTTGTTGTCTACCAGTTGTACCTGATACTTGGGGTCATCTGACAGGTCAGTGATTCGCTGACCGTTGAGGTCAACGTTCAAGACACTGACACATTTTTTGTCCATGAGAAGACAGAAAGATACTGTGATCGTTTCGTTAAGGCGAGCAAACACTAGTCCCTCATAGCTGTCATTTGTGACGCAGTGCTGAGGCCACACTGATGCGGGGAAAACAAATCAAAATTATAAATCATTAGTTGTCTGAATGTTATTGATGTAATTAGTTGATTCATTGTGTGACGTTATTTACGATTTCTGCCAATAAGTGCTGCTAATCGGCCAATGCTCTAAACATTAATTTAAACATTCAATTCTGTTTTGCCATATAACTGTAAATGAAATTTAAAAAATTCTACATCGCGCCAAACAACAAAATGCTAGTGTTAGTTGCACACTTTTCATGGCATACAATTTCTAATATTCTCCAATTATCAGATGTTTTTATATAGATGTCATGTAAAGCAATAAAACAAAGTATTTTCTCTTGTGTGAACGTTGCCGTTAATATTATTTTATAGCACTAAATTAATTGACACTATTTTTAAATCCGCTCAATAAATTGACGTTCTATTGAATTTCAGAACGTTAAGGTGACTGAGTACAAAATTTGGTTTATAGATATTGACAGATATTGACAGATATTTCAGATATTGACAGATATTAATTATTTTGATTGATTATGCATAACGCTGTCACCAAATATCGTAACTTACCTTTGTTAACATCCATACAAAGAAAGTAATACCGATCCGTGCAGTCATAGTCCCCCAGTTTAAATTCATGATTGATGGCCACGCAATCTTCGTGTTGATTGATTTGATTGTCTAGCCCCCACTCTCCCCAGTACGTTTCCATAAACGGCTTCTCGGCTAACCACACAAACCTGCTTTCCTGTTTGATATCATTTGCTCCTACCCATGCTGTCGCTATAGACATTAATTTCAAATGCTCAGATGCAGAATCGCATAAATATGCGAACGAATGTAAAATTAACACCTTAATATTTTTTTTATATTTAATTGTTAACTATTTAATTAAGCCTTACAGTACTTCATTTTGTATAGTTCTTTTTAATTTTCTTATTAAATTTTTCAAATAAATTTTTAAAAAATTCAATGACTTGAATGTAAAGCTAGAATTTAGAAATAAAGTATCGAAATGCACAGAAAAGGAATAAGTTAAAAAAATAAACAGCAAAATGATATTACCAGAGGAATCCTGGTAGTTGGGTGTTTTTCTAAGCAAAGCTAACGCCACTTGTCCTAAATGTTCCCTTGTGTAAATTTGAGCCAAAATTGCTCCGTTTTTCTCACATTCAGCCTAATGAAAAATTTCCGCACAAAAAAATTATACTTTTCACTCTTTAAAATATGGAAATATAGCATCATTTAAAAATACATTAAAACTGCTTTTTTAATAACTGCAATACTTATGATTTGGAATTTTTAAAATTGTTTTAATGATATATTCATGGAATATTTTTCGTGTCTAATTGCAGCTGTAAATGTCATACCAAACAATTATAATTTACACTAAATATTAAATATTTCCTAATTATTGGTTTTCAATGTATGATAATGTTTATTGATACAAATTGTTTTTATTTATTACATTATAGCGATAAAATGCTACCGATATATTTCACATCTACTTATGCTATGCTGACATTAAAAGAAATGTTTTTTGTTTTTTTTTAATAAAACCAAAAAAAAATACATCTGGATAATATCACAACCCAATCAACGCTTATGCTAACTTTGTAAGATCTACTCAAAGACTATTAAATGTAAAATCAATCTTAGATATCAGTTGCAGGAAGCCTGAATGAAAGCAGTTACCTTAGCCCTGAACCATGTCATGCGATGTGTGTTATGAATATGAAGACATTTGCCGTCCATAAATGTGTTTCCGTTTCGCTCACACGTTGATTCATTGTATTCTGTGAAAAGGATATCAAAACTAATTAAAATAAGTTAAACTTGACATCAAAAATGTATAAAGTAAGAACGTAATGAAAGGTTAAATTTCAATGCGAGCCGGTGAATCTCAAAACAGAATACATCATTGACACAACCATCTTCACATACACCATTGACACAACCATCTTCACATACACCATTGACACAACCATCTTCACATACACCATTGACACAACCATCTTCACATACACCATTGACACAACCATCTTCACATACACCATTGACACAACCGTCTTCACATACACCATTGACACAACCATCTTCACATACACCATTGACACAACCATCTTCACATACACCATTGACACAACCATCTTCACATACACCATTGACACAACCGTCTTCACATACACCATTGACACAACCATCTTCACATACACCATTGACACAACCGTCTTCACATACACCATTGACACAACCATCTTCACATACACCATTGACAAAACCATCTTCACATACACCATTGACACAACCGTCTTCACATACACCATTGACACAACCGTCTTCACATACACCATTGACACAACCATCTTCACATACACCATTGACACAACCGTCTTCACATACACCATTGACACAACCGTCTTCACATACACCATTGACACAACCATCTTCACATACACCATTGACACAACCGTCTTCACATACACCATTGACACAACCGTCTTCACATACACCATTGACACAACCATCTTCACATACACCATTGACACAACCATCTTCACATACACCATTGACACAACCGTCTTCACATACACCATTGACACAACCATCTTCACATACACCATTGACAAAACCATCTTCACATACACCATTGACACAACCATCTTCACAAACGTTTTAGAAGCTTGTTGTTGTTTTTTTGTTTTTATTTTTTTTAAAGGAACAAATAGAAAAATGCACACATGCACAGATAAAAGATTTTACTATTGCACTTATAAAGTTCACATATACCAGAATGAACTAATGAACTAATACAATCATGCACTAATGTACATATACAATCATGCACTAATGTACATATACAATCATGCACTAATGTACATGTACAATAAACCACTAATGTACATATACAATAATCCACTAATGTACATATACAATCATGCACTAATGTACATATACAATCATGCACTAATGTACATATACAAGCATGCATTAATGTACATATACAATAATCCACTAATGTACATATACAATAATCCACTAATGTACATATACAATCATCCACTAATGTACATATACAATAATCCACTAATGTACATATACAATAATCCACTAATGTACATATACAATAATCCACTAATGTACATATACAACCATGCACTAATGTACATATACAATAATCCACTAATGTACATATACAACCATGCACTAATGTACATATACAATCATGCACTAATGTACATATACAAGCATGCACTAATGTACATATACAATAATCCACTAATGTACATATACAATAATCCACTAATGTAGATATACAATCATGCACTAAAGCACTAATACAACTCGCTTTCAGCGTCTCGTTTCGTTGTCTGGGGTAAAGAAGAATTCTGAGTTTCTGCCTTAAGGGCCGTCCATAAAGTACGTCACGCTATTTTTGACCATTTTTAACTCCCCCCTTCCCCCTGTCATAAACTGTCACACAATTGGACCCCCCCCCTAAAGTACGTAACACTTTCGAACAAACATTTTGTTTTGTATTAACAAAATAGTCAAAATTTAATATAAAACAGCGTGACGTCACATATGGCCGGACCCACCCCTCCCCCCTGTCACAAACTATCACACTTTCTTACACCCCCTCCCCCCTCTGGAGCGTGACGTACTTTATGGAAGGCCCCTTAGGCTGCAGCACTACAGTCTCCCATTGTATGGCATCTTTCCTGTCTTCGAGAGATATATTTCTTTGTCTTGGTGTGGCTGATGAGAACAATACTTGAGTGGCATTCTCTTCTGCAAGTCACACACGCGAAGTTTCCCGGGTTTCTACTTCTCTCTCTCTGTTCAGCTGTTTCCACCCTAAATTGTTTCTCGGCTCGTGTCAGTGGCGTAGCCCCGGGAAGCACACATTCAGAGGGCGGCATTTGTGGGCATTTGAAAAGTACAACTATTTCCGACAACGGCATTTTTTCTTTTGAAGGGGGAAAACCAAGGTGAGACAAAAATATTCGTAATTTCTAGTCTTAATTAACGAGTTGCACATTTGTTTGGTTACATATTGGATATTATAACTAACGAAAACCGTTCACAAATTTTAAATCACTCAAAAAATGTGTCGTTTTGTTTGGAAACTTAAACGGTATACGTCACATATGTCGCTTTTAAAAGAAAACTAAACAAAAACACATCACCGCCGGGCCGAATAATATGTGCTATTAATATCGCCACGACAGTTTGTGCGTGGAATTTCGACATTAGCAAAATGATATGCGAACAAGTACCTACAAGTCATGGTGGTTCAAATATTGTGTTTAAATTCCAAGTAGTAATTTATATTACTGTTTCAGTTTTCAGAAAATTATTGTATGTAAGTTATTAAAAATTAAATTTATTTCGGTTTTATTGCATTAAAATTGCACCCAAAAAATCGTGTTTTTCATTACAATACGGTTATACATGAAAAATGTTACGCCTATCCAATTAAAGTAATGTGTAAATAATTTGAATTCATCTATGTTATGGAAAATTATTAAGACTAAATGACAAGAATATAATACTATTCAAATTTCTCCATTAATAAACACCACAATTAGAAGCGTAACTGGGATTTCCGCGCACTTAATGGATATTTTAAAAATCCAAATGGTATGAAAATACTAAATTTGAATTAATTGAAGGATTAGCCCTCTGCGTCCTTGGCAACTGTCCCAATGCCAATTCGTTGTTACGCCTCTGACTCCAATAGCCATAAATAATTTTGAAAAAGACATACTTTAAAAATTCAAGCGTCTTCGAAAAATCGACATCTGAATAAATAACTATTAAAACGAGATCAGATGCTGGAATTTTACTCAATTCAATGCAATTTTTTTCTTTTCTATGTTATCTCAATTTTTGGGAAACCGTCTTTTTTAAATTAATGCCAACCCATTGCATGGAACAAAGAGATGTGCTAATAGAAAAAGCTGTTATATCAGCCAAACAATTTGTAAAGAGTTGGAGATATCAACTGAACGCGGAGTTAGAAGGGGAAAAATATGAGTGGGGTAAATTACGAAGACGTGGTTCTATCTTTAGAACAAGAAGTACAACGAGAATTTTTTTTTATCCGTGGCTGAATGATGGATGGAATTATAAAAGAACGCTTTGATGAGTTGCATTTCCTTGCTAGAAAATATTCGTACAAATATTCGTTACCATGTAACCTACTAAATGAAGCATTTGAACATCAAATAAATTACTTTATTGACATTGATAAAGAGCAGTTCAATATTGAAAGAAAAGGACCCAGGTTTTCATGGCTGTTCCTACACTACAAGAAGAGGCCT
The DNA here is from genome assembly GCA_944989445.1 of Ampullaceana balthica. NCBI lineage: Eukaryota > Metazoa > Mollusca > Gastropoda > Lymnaeidae > Ampullaceana > Ampullaceana balthica. Next base: position 204,672 of record CALYLW010000991.1, read on the forward strand.
TATGTTAGAAAATCGGGGGGGGAAAGGCCCCTTTGATCTATTAAAATTTATTCAACTGTACAGATTGGAAAATTCTGTACCCAACATTGCAATATTGCTATGAATTTTTCAACAATTGTTATCAGTGTCGCTAGTTGTGAAAGGAGCTTCTCCAAACTGAAGTTGACAAAAAAAAGTATCTTCGTTGCAAAATGAGCGATTTAAGACTACATAATCTAGCAATATTGTCCATAGAACAAGATATTATAAATAATTTAAATTTGGATAGCATAATGCACGATTTTTCTACTTTCTACTATAAACGTTAGTAAAGTAAATGTATAAATATGTTAACATACTAATGTATACAATTTCTTTGTTTGTAATTTGTAAAAAAAAGTCATTTATTTATAAATAAAATATAAAAGAATAGTAATTGGTATTATCTTTGGGTGCAAATTTGGAATATGTTTTGTCCCATAAAGGCGAGGGGGCCGTGATCTCAGTAACTTTATAGTGACTTTTAAAAAAGTATCGTGCATTTTTATAAATGTGTATTTACAGGTATATCATCTTATGCGGCCTCCTTTTTAACTGCTTACATAAATATGGCATGCAATAATAAACATGTTTCCCACCTTTACTTTGTTTCAATTACAATTATTTATTTATGTTTATTTATTTATAAAAGCCGTCATATAATCGACTGAGTGGCAGTCCATACATGTCGTCACGCGATTTTGGCTGATTTCTCCCCCCCCCCAACCTCCTCGTAACACGTCATCTCAAAAACGTAGACCACTTCTTCAATATGACGTCACAAAGCGTTGACACCCCGCCCCCCCCTCCACCAGAAAAGCCGTATTTTCTATTTGAAAAAGAGCATGCTTCAAATCTATTTTTTGTCATGTAAGAATGTTTTTATTGTAAAGCTGCACTCTAATATGGTAACACGGATTTTACATAAACGTCATTAAATAAAGTGACAGTAATCAAATAGTTAAGTGGAAATTGTATTTAAAGTTGCGCGTTTGACGTGACGTTCAATTTCTTAAAGACATCCCTCGTCACACATCGTAACAAATGTCTAACTCCCCCCCCCCAAGGTGCGTGACGTTATTATGGAAAGCCCCTAAAAAGGGCGGCAAATTGGAGACCGCCCCGGGCGCAAAAGTTCTAGCTACGCCACTGACTCGTGTTGATCCTTCTTTCACTGTTCCTGCTTTTTAAATCCTGGCAGGTCAGTGAAATCTCTTAAGGATAAGCAGGGGCCTAGCATTGAGTCCACGGTTCCCCTGACCAACATTAACATTTGATGGGATATTTCCGTTTAATTACTACCGCCTGCGTCAACTGGAGGTCCTTAATTTTGTCGTACATTGGAAATCATAAACCAATAGTTTGTTAAGAAATGAAATATGTTTGAGTAGGTCACAATTCTTTGAAATCTTTATAACCCATACATGCAAGGCTAATTAACACAAATGCAGTCGTACATACATTCACTTGTATACTTATAGAAACATACAATCAAAGCAAATACACGCACGAATGGGTGTTAAGTTTTATGGTATCATCAATACCAATAAAGATGCAAACATAGATACGTACTATTCTGCAGGTCCTGACAAATGTAGTGTTTATAATTATTACAGGCCTCGTCATTGAAAGATGTGTCAAAGCGGTTGTTCCGTATCTTCTTGTCTCTCAGGACTATGACGACACAATCCTCTCCAGTAATACTCGGCTCCCCGTCTCCCCAAACATCGCGCGGCAACTTAAACCTGGAGCCGTCTGCCTGCTAAATCATCCATCCCTCTTCTGCTATATCATTAGCACCGATCCAAACTATTAACAAAAGAATGTGTTTCATTAATTTCTTGCGTTCATGTGTGATCTGGCATGTGTGTGATCTTGGTTGTGTGTCATCTGGGTTATGTGTGATCTGGTTTGTGTGTGATCTGGTTTGTGTGTGATCTGGGTTGTGAGTGATCTGGGTTGTGTATGATCTGGTTTGTGTGTGATCTAGATGGTGTGTGGTTTGGGTTGTGTGTGATCTGGGTTGTGTGTGATCTAGATGATGTGTGATCTGGGTTGTGTGTGATCTGGGTTGTTTGTGATCTGAGTTGTGTGTGATCTGGGTTGTGTGTGATCTGGTTTGTGTGTGATCTAGATGGTGTGTGATCTGGGTTGTGTGTGATCTGGTTTGTGTGTGATCTGGTTTGTGTGTGATCTAGATGGTGTGTGATCTGGATTGTGTGTGATTTGGGTTGTGTGTGATCTGGGTTGTGTGTGATCTAGATGATGTGTGATCTGGGTTGTGTGTGATCTGGGGTGTGTGTGATCAGGCTTGTGTGTGATCAGGGTTGTGTGTGATCTAGATGATGTGTGATCTGGGTTGTGTGTTATATTGGTTGTGTCTGATTGGGGTGGTTTATAATATGCGTTGTGTTTGATCTGGGTTGTGTGTAATCTGGGTTGTGTGTCATCTCGGTTGTATGTGATCTAGATAGTGTGTGATCTAGGTTGTGTGTGATATTGTGTGTGTGTGATCTTGCTGGTGTGTGATCTGGGTTTTGTGTGATCTAGATGGTGTGTGATCTGGGTTGTATGTGATCTAGTTTGTGTATGATCTGGGTTGTGTGTGATCTGGGTTGTGTGTAATCTGGGTTGTGTGTGATCTGGGTTGTGTGTAATCTGTGTTGTGTGTAATCTGGGTTGTGTGTAATCTGTGTTGTGTGTGATCTGGGTTGAGTGTAATCTGGGTTGTGTGTGATCTTGGTTGTGTGTGATCTAGATGGCGTGTCATATGGGTTGTGTGTGATCTGGGTTGTGTGTGATCTGCGTTGTGTATGATCTGTTTACCTTTTTGGTCACCTCTCAATTTAAATTTGGAACTGAATATCTTTAACTGCTCCTTTGAGGTGAGGGTTGATAAAACCATTCCTTCCATCTCGCATTGTTCCTGCCCGAAATAAAGTCAGTGTTGTTATCAGATTTTTAAAATATATTTATAAAAATTAGGAAATTATATGTTTTCTTTCCCCCTCCCCCTTTTAAGAATTTTTATAAATGCGTTTTAAAACCCATTGAGATACATTTTGTTGGAGCGGTATATTATCGAAAATGATTTTACAATGAAAGAAAAAAAGAAAACGAAAATATAATTAAGTTTTTTTTTAAAATCAATTTTAAACACATATTTTATGATAACATAACACAAATTATAAAGTGTAGCCAGGTAAACGGTATAAAGTGATGCGTCCACTCAATAGCACTCACCTTTGCCCGATGCCAGGTCTGCGACCAAAACCAATTAAAACTCATGCAGCGTCCATTAAGTAACAGTTTTCCCTGGAAGTTCACTAAAAAAAATTTAAGATATTTACAAATACGACATTTTATTAGCTAATGTGAAAATACCTGCTGACATTTTGTAAAACATTTTTAAAAGAAAAAAATAATAACTATTTTCTTTAAATAATATAAAATAATTATTATATTGTGAAAATCTTGAATTGGTCACGTCTAGTTCAATGAAATTCAGTTACAATTTTTTGTTTAATATTCCCCTATTTCGGAGTAGTATTTTGTTGATCGCTCACCTGGTTTTGTTTTGTTGTTCAGTGAGAGTAAAAAATAAAAGAAGACTTTCAAGTTCCTGCTTATGAGGACGTTCTTATAGATGTTGATACTCATGTTATAGTTTACATTCGAGAACTTTTTCGTAAAAGGACGAATAATTCAAAAATATAATTCGTCTCTACAGTCGTGTTCATAGGCAAGGTCTTGTCAGTGATACGTCTAATGTTCTATCAAAAGAATGTAATCAGTCATAAAATTGATTTCATCCTATGCATGCTCCCTTTATGGTTTTGAGACGATTTAATCAGATTGTTAGCGATGGTCAAAGATAAAAGCAATGAAAACGAATTTCACAAACAGTATCGCAAATTTTTTTATAAATAAATGTAACGGTTACGCATTAAAAGTTGCATTAAAATTTGGTTAAGTCCTAATTCACTTTGAAACTAGGACATCTTTGAGTCGTTTTATTGCTTCTGATTTAAATCTTTACGTTATGGCAGGGAAATGTCAATGTTATATTGCAAAGAGCTAATGTTATATTTTGTAGTGTTCATGTTACATCTGTGAAGACTTAAACATTTCCGTCAGAAATTCTGAGAATAAAACAAAAACTACACATTGGCTTCAATAAACTAAGAACATTTTGATCATTAAATTTAATAAAAATTCATGAGCCTGTAATACATCTTATATTATTTATTTGATGACTATGCAACTATGTATTGTTTTGATAAACAACGTCTTACTTCTCAATAGTAGCGTATCCTATAAACAACTGAAAGGATAGACATTTCAGTAAAGTAAGTAAACAGGTAAACTTACAAGCCATCGTTCACATTAAATCTTAAAAACGTATCTAACATTTCCCACATTCCTATTAGGATACCCATTAGATATATTCCTATTAGGATACCCATTAGATACATTCCTATTAGGATACCCATTAGATACATTCCTATTAGGATACCCATTAGATACATTCCTATTAGGATACCCATTAGATACATTCCTATTAGGATACCCATTACATACATTCCTATTAGGATACCAATTAGATACATTCCTATTAGGATACCCATTAGATACGTCTTTGGTGCGATAAGCAAACAGCATTGGTACGACTCTCATACGTAAATAATAAATCAATGAATGTATATCTATGGTACATTTCTCACACATCTGTAGTATAGCAATTAGTACTCGCCTATTGCTATAGGGCGGCTGTCACGCAAATATCATAGATCAAGTATCATACATCTTGGGTACCACTCTTAAAAATCTATAATATAAAACTTTGTAAACATCTAAAAATCAGTGAGATTTTACATAAGTTACTTGGGTAATTAATATTATGAGTTCAACTTTTGTGACATAGAAAGGCATAAAGCTTTAGAGATTATCTATTTCTTTGACTACACAAAGCTTATAAGTCATCAGTTATTAACTTACTTCTTTGTGGTTTATGGGTTTTTTTCCCTCTGAGAAAGGCAGATAGTCCATACATTCATTTCATTTTTATCAGACGCAACAATCCTGTCTCTTCTACATTCTCTTTGACTAAGGTGTCAGGATAATCTGTTATGTCTTAGTTTCTTATCACAATATTGTGTGTGTATTTACTTACTGTTACTTCTGAACACAATATTGTTTGTGTATTTACTTACTGTTACTTCTGAACACAATAGTGTGTGTGTATTTACTTACTGTTACTTCTGAACACAATATTGTGTGTGTATTTACTTACTGTTACTTCTGAACACAATATTGTGTGTGTATTTACTTACTGTTACTTCTGAACACAATATTGTGTGTGTATTTACTTACTGTTACTTCTGAACACAATATTGTGTGTGTATTTACTTACTGTTACTTCTGAACACAATATTGTGTGTGTATTTACTTACTGTTACTTCTGAACACAATATTGTGTGTGTATTTACTTACTGTTACTTCTGAACACAATATTGTGTGTGTATTTACTTACTGTTACTTCTGAACAAAAATTAAGACAACATTTCTCTACTCCTTGAACCACATGTCTTATCCGATCTTAAACCTCTTCCAACTGTCTTTGTTAGTAACGAGTATCTGTACCCCCCTGGCAAGTATTACAAACTGCAAGTGCTTGACGTCAAAGTTCGTTGTTTTTACTCTGTGTACTAACACTCTTCCATCTTTGGGTTCGACTTTGTGTTTATCCCAAGTGTTCATTCGAGTGTTTCCGGAAATGAATCACAATGCCCCGAATTGTGCCGAGAAGGAAATAACCTCTGTGCCACTATAATAAATTTTCTTTTTTCAAACTTTTTAGACTGCTTAACAGGGCAGCAATAAGTGATGTTGAATGACAACGTTTATATAAGATATTACACGTGGTTGTTGTCATATCACTATAGTGATGTGAGTTGGAATCATGACTACACATTACACAGACTAGCAAGGACATTAATCTGTAACATTCCAATGGGATGAGAGCTGTTACATTTGTCACATAAATTTTATAATTAAAATGTATTGTTCTTATTTATAATGTTAATAATTTCATAATTAATTTCACATGGATAGTAAAATTTTATAGCTGAAAGTAAAGTTGTAAATCTGCCAAATGACGTGGATGCACCATTTTTATTATTATTATTATTATTACTTTTATTATTATTAATTTGTTTGTTTGAAGTAATTTAAAATTTTTAAAGGCATTTTATGCAAAGAAATCAAGTGTAAATTTTGTTTAGTTGTTTAGTAATGTTGCCTTAAATGATAACGATACATTTAAATTCTAGGCGTCGCAGATGACTAAAATGTACTTTGCATATTTCAACATGTTTAATCAAAACACACGTTTTCCCTGGATTGAATGAAATTCAGTGACAACTTTGGTGAGACCTGTACTAGAATATGCATCTTCTGTATGGGACCCATCCACCAAAGAAAACATTGATAAACTAGAACAAATTCAAAAAAGAGCTGCCAGATTCATTACTGGAGAATATTCAAAACTGACAAGAATAACACCATTAGTTAAATTATTAAACCTTGAAACACTAGAGGATAGAAGAACCAAGAGCAAAGTAGTAATCATACATAAAGCAATTAATTCTAATTTAGAAATTCAACACAAAGATAACTTAATACAACCCTCAGATAGACATATAGGATAAAAACACATTTCTCATTCCGTATGCAAGAACAAACACATACAAATTTTCATTCTTCCCGTCCGGAATTCGGGCGTGGAATGGGTTGACTGAAGAATCCAGGAAAGCCAACACTTTATCAACATTTAAATCTCTAAAAAAAATGCAGGGCTAAACACAAACCATAGATAAGCGTAGGACGCAATAATCTTCTGTATAGAAGGAGCGTCTGTAAACAGATAAGATAAGAAAACTTACATAACCAGATACTTGAGTTATTGTAATCATGTGTTCAAAGCTTGTGACATAAACAGGCAAAAATCCTTACAGCATCAATCATTCTTTGACTACACACAGCTGATAAGTCTTAAATTATTTACGTACTTCTTTATGATTATGTGTTTCCACTGAGAAAGGCAGCTAGCCAATACATACATTAGTTTTGTTACCTCCACGCTCACTTACACCCTAATTAAATACCCATGTCCTACCTATACTTATACTGACTGCTGTCTCCCATATTTTATCACGTAAGCTTGTACTGTTGTTCTCACCAGAAGACGACAACAACAGATTTACACCAGTACTAAAGACAACGACGTGATTAATACAAACACAGATGATGTTGCGAGCGTAGATATGGATCGGTTCACACTAACCAATTTCGGTCAAATTATTATCAAATGCTCTACAAATTTTGATGATCAAATGCTCTACAAATTTTGATGATCAAATGCTCTACAAATTTTGATGATCAAATGCTCTACAAATTGTGATGATCAAATGCTCTACAAATTGTGATGATCAAATGCTCTACAAATTGTGATGATCAAATGCTCTACAAATTGTGATGATCAAATGCTCTACAAATTTTGATGATCAAATGCTCTACAAATTTTGATGATCAAATGCTCTACAAATTTTGATGATCAAATGCTCTACAAATTTTGATGATCAAATGCTCTACAAATTGTGATGATCAAATGCTCTACAAATTTTGATGATCAAATGCTCTACAAATTGTGATGATCAAATGCTCTACAAATTGTGATGATCAAATGCTCTACAAATTGTGATGATCAAATGCTCTACAAATTGTGATGATCAAATGCTCTACAAATTGTGATGATCAAATGCTCTACAAATTGTGATGATCAAATGCTCTACAAATTGTGATGATCAAATGCTCTACAAATTGTGATGATCAAATGCTCTACAAATTGTGATGATCAAATGCTCTACAAATTGTGATGATCAAATGCTCTACAAATTGTGATGATCAAATGCTCTACAAATTGTGATGATCAAATGCTCTACAAATTGTGATGATCAAATGCTCTACAAATTGTGATGATCAAATGCTCTACAAATTGTGATGATCAAATGCTCTACAAATTGTGATGATCAAATGCTCTACAAATTGTGATGATCAAATGCTCTACAAATTGTGATGATCAAATGCTCTACAAATTGTGATGATCAAATGCTCTACAAATTGTGATGATCAAATGCTCTACAAATTTTGATGATCAAATGCTCTACAAATTGTGATGATCAAATGCTCTACAAATTGTGATGATCAAATGCTCTACAAATTGTGATGATCAAATGCTCTACAAATTGTGATGATCAAATGCTCTACAAATTGTGATGATCAAATGCTCTACAAATTGTGATGATCAAATGCTCTACAAATTTTGATGATCAAATGCTCTACAAATTGTGATGATCAAATGCTCTACAAATTGTGATGATCAAATGCTCTACAAATTGTGATGATCAAATGCTCTACAAATTGTGATGATCAAATGCTCTACAAATTGTGATGATCAAATGCTCTACAAATTGTGATGATCAAATGCTCTACAAATTGTGATGATTACGTACTATGTTTAGTGCACTGCTAATTAATTTTTTTATAGCCAAAATCGCAATCACGTGACTAACGTTATTTTACAAGGGAGATTTAATGTGTGTTTGATGGCCGCAACTTCAATAGAGAAATCCGTATATATAATTCACCAAACCGAGGATGTGCAAATGAGCATGACGAATTACACTCGCTGGGGTCAACTATTCACAGTTAACCGTTGGTAAGCGAAGGTAGTGTAGGGGAGGGCCATTTCTTGAGACCATCAATGCTTTTTGCATTCACATTCGTTGTTCCTTCACAGAGTACATGTATTTCGCAGTGTATTGGTTATTACATCCGACAAACACGCGGAAGGTCTTAGGTTCAAGCCCCATTCGGCGACTTATTTTTTTATTTTTAAAAGTGTTTATGCTCGTTCTTTTCCCTCTTTCTTAGCGAACATAAACACAACTTCGCATATATTTCACGGAAAAAAGCTTCGTTCAATGTTATACCAATTCCTTCATTAGGTAACTGTCTGTTTCTATCGGTGGCATATTTCTGGGAAAAGATCATAGACGAAGTTGTTGCTATCCAACTTGGCAACATGGCTGTAATATTTGTTTCTCAAGATTGGGATAACTTTGGCGAGGAGCTCTACGTTGTATTAAGTGACGTAAAAGTAGTCATACACTCAGTACATGAATACTTCAGGAGTATATGGTGATTAGCACTCAGTACATGAATACTTCAGGAGTATATGGTGATATGCCCTAGTACATGAATATTTCAGGAGTGTATGGTGATATGCACTAAGTACATGAATACTTCAGGAGTGTATGGTGATATGCACTCGGTACATGAATACTTCAGGAGTGTATGGTGATATGCACTCAGTACATTAATACTTCAGGAGTGTATGGGGATATGCACTCGGTACATGAATACTTCAGGAGTGTATGGTGATATGCACTCAGTACATGAATACTTCAGGAGTGTATGGTGATATGCACTCAGTACATGAATACTTCAGGAGTGTATGGTGGTGAGGCAGAAATTGTCACGATGTCCGAAATACTTCCCAAAAATTCTTCAGCGGTCCCCCCAACGTTCACTCGCGATTTTCCCATTTTTTCGTGCTGCTGTTTGTGACCGTTCTCCCCCGCCCCCTTTTCTTTGCACTATCTATGAGTAAATTTGCGGCATATGCTCCACCGCGGGTCTTATTTAGGTTAATATAATAGCAGTGGCGACACATCAGGGGGGTGACACCCGAGCCTAAAATTTTACTGTGTACGATTTTATGTCCAAAAAAAGGAGACACATTTTTTTTATCTAGACAGAAATTAAGAAATACAAAGAAATACGTTAAACGCGAAAACTTTTTATTAAAAAATATCAGTTAACTTGCAATAATAAAACAGTACCAACACACAAATACCATTAACACAAATTAGGAAATAAATAATTAACCTTAAAAACACTTTTTAAAAACTAGTCTTATATTAAAAATGCACTAATTTTCTACTTTTTAGTCTACGCATTTTACAGTAAGTACAAAGCCAGCTTACCTTTTGACTATAAATCCCTTATATATGAGACATAACTAAAAGTAGTGATTATGTTCAAACGCGACATTTACAGACTGAAACAGAATTATCTCCCCTGGTTTTTATCTCCCCTGGGCGCAGGGACGGTAGGGGGTGTGAACAGTGACGGTCGGCGTCAACGCGTGAACTGGGCACGTGAAAAAATTATAAACAAATAGTTGGACGGTTGGACGGACGGTTCCGATTAAACTTACAAAGCAAGCTAATATAAGACTAGTAATAAAACAAACCCGTAAAAACTAAGTTTTTGACTATAAATCCCTTATATATGAGACATAACTAACAGTATTGATTATTTTCAAACGCTACAAACATTGACAGACTGACACCGAGTGATGTCCCTTGTCTTTAATAAATGGGGGTGGGACGTGAGGGGGTGTCGGCACGATGGTCGGTGTCAACTCAAACTCACGTGGAAGTGGAAGAAAAAAACAATAACAAACCGTGAATTTGAATTACATACCTCATATAAGGATAAACTAAAAATGCATTAATTTAATTAAGGTACGTTCGGTCGATCTGAAATTTTGATACGATGCATTGTTAGCTCAGACAGGTCAGTGTGCCAAATTTCAGCTCGATCGAATCACGGGAAGTGGGTCATTTTCGACTTTTGTTTTTCCACCCGCCCATGAGATGATGAGACGGCCGCGAAGTTAATATAAGGGATTTATAAACAAACCCGCAAAAACAAAGTTTTTGACTATAAATCCCTTATATATGAGACATAACTAACAGTATTGATTATTTTCAAACATTTACAGACTGACACCGAGTGATGTCCCTTGTGTTTAATAAATGGGGGTGGGATGTGAGGGGGTGTCGGCACGACGGTCGGCGTCAACTCAAACTCACGTGGCAGTGGAAGAAAAAAACAATAACAAACAGTGAATTTGAATTACATACCTCATATAAGGATCAACTAAAAATGCATTAATTTAATTACGGTACGATCGGTCGATCTGCAATTTTGATACGATGCATTGTTAGGTAATTCGGGTCCGTGTGCCAAATTTCAGCTCGATCGGATCACTGGAAGTGGGTCATTTTCGACTTTTCTTTTTCCGCCCGCCCAGCCCATGAGATGATGAGATGATGAGATGATGAGACGGCCGCGAAGTTAATATAAGGGATTTTAATAAAACAAACCCGTAAAAACAAAGTTTTTGACTATAAATCCCTTATATATGAGACATAACTAACAGTATTGATTATTTTCAAACATTTACAGACTGAATCTGTCTTACCTCAACTTTGCATCATACCCCTAGTGGGGGGGTGGGGGGGAGAGGGGAAAAGTCTGGTCACCGATTCGCTTGACCGAGCTCACAGTGACACGTAAAATGTAAACAAAAGCGCCCGTCGCTTCGTTGGGTCGCCTCAATGCGTCAGCTCAAAATTTCACGTGGCAAAAAAACAATAACAAACCGTGAATTAAAATTACATACCTCATATAAGGATAAACTAAAAATGCATTAATTTAATTACGGTACGTTCGATCGATCTGAAATTTTGATACGATGCATTGTTAGGTCAGACAGGTCAGTGTGCCAAATTTCAGCTCGATCGAATCACGGAAAGTGGGTCATTTTCGACTTTTTTTTTCCGCCCGCCCATGAGATGATGAGATGACGACAGACAGAGACGGCCGCGAAGTTAATATAAGGTATTTTAAAAGGCTGGACATGTTTTAAAAGATATAAAGCTATTTGGGCTTTGACACAACGACACCATGGACAATCCCACTTCATGAATCCCCCCACCAAAGTGGGGTGTGGGGGATAAGATTTGTATCCCCCAACTCAAAAAAAAATAATCAAAAGATGGGTTTTCTTTGTTGATGTTTTTTCTAGACGAAAATTTTGAATTCAATGTCTTTGAGTTAATATTTTGTTTTATATATATTTATTAAGTGGGTGATATGTATGTTTATATACCGGTAGTCCCCCTGTTAAGACGGTCCCATCCCGACTTACGCTGTTTCATGGTTACGAACGCTCCCCTATAAAGAATAAAATTACGCGGTATTCCGTATTTTTTTATTTATTTTTTAAACTTTTTATTTCATGGGGTAACGAATTGTTTTCTCTAGTTGAAATTTTTAAAAATTTATTGAAAAATATGTATTATTATTATTTGAACCTACAACTTTCGTTTGCGAATTTTTCTCATGGTGAAGTTATCAATCAAGTCAGTAAAGCAAAGACAGCTTACAAGTAAGTTCCTTTTCAATGCTCATTAGAGAGAGCATATTCAGTCTTTGTTGTCCCATATAAATTCTAACTCATTTTATATTCTTTTCAACTTTGAAAAGGATGGCTTTCAGTTGCAGTTTGATGTCATCATTGAGAGATAGATGAGAAGTGCATGTGTACATTTGTAAAGAGCTGTGTGAAATTTAGCTCATTCAAAAGGAGCAAAATGTTTAGGTCTGTGCACGTGTTTTGAGTTTGGCATTGGGGTACTTCCTTTTCCTTACCCTGAGCCTGGACAATAACTTGTTAAAAGAGTTTTGAAAATTGGACTAATTCTGAAGTTAAGAAGTCTTCGAAATCACTTGAATATTCTTCCATTATCTTGGCTGCTGGCCATCGGATGGCGAAATTGCTGAGCTCAGATAGGTTTGTAAGATAGCCAAATTTCTCATGGATGTCTTTATATGGGCCTTACCGATGTTGTAGGGCTCAAGAAAGTTTGTCAATGATTACCAGAAATACCTCAACCTTGAAACTTTTGTCTCGGGGAGAATACTGTTTTGGTGATGTCCCTTTATCAAACTGACGCCCTTTTTAAAATCTTTTTTGTTGTTGTTGATAGCATTGAAAATTGTTCATACTCTTTTTAATTAAATCCCTTATATTAACTTCACCGCCGTTTCTGTCTCTCTGTCTTGGGCACCGCGGAAAATTAGAAGTCAAAATTTGACCCACTTCCCGTCATGCCTTCGAGCTGAAATTTGGCACAATGACCCGTGTCACCTAACAATGCATTGTATCAAATATTCAGATCGATCGAACGTACAGTTATTAAATTAATGCATTTTTAGTTTATCTATATAAACTATAGGTAGCGGTCGCTATCGTTTACATTTTACGGGTCACTTGACTTCAACCCAGCCTTCGGTGAACACATCTCGTTTTTTACCCAGGTAAACCGGCATGCTTTTGTTTACATTTTGCGTGTCACGCTGAGCTCGGTCGAGCGATCGGTGACAAGACCTTTCCCCTCTCCCACCCCCCACCCGGGTTAAAAGCAAAGGGGAGTTAAGACATATTCAGTCTGTAAATATTTGTCGCGTTTGAACATAATCAATACTTTAGTTATGTCTCATATATAAGGGATTTATAGTCAAAAACTTTGTTTTTTACGGGGTTGTTTTATTTACCACGGACTTGCCCTTTCCTTTTTCTTCATAGGAATCAAATTAAGAATGCTGTCTTTTAACAAACTCAATGAGAGACTTCCTTTCTAAAATTGTTTCCCGAATTTCAAGTAAAATAGCGACTTCCAGTTGTTTAAGTTCCTTTAGAAATACTTCTGCTTCAAGTAGACAGTCACTTGGCTGATTTTCGTTTGTTGCTAATTCTTCCAGTGCTGCGATATTCGCATCGTATAAGTTATTAACAGCCCTTACTGCATCATGTCAGGCTGACCATCTTGTGTCACACAAGGCTTTGTTAACATGTATCAATTTCATGTGTTTTTAAAGCACCTGTCAACGATGAGTGGATGCAACAAGTCGGGTATAAAGATTTTGCAGAAGACAAAAAATCTAATTGCATCAGGACAACCTTCTGCACTTTTCCCAACCAAATTAATGGAATGAGCTGTGCACGGCACATAATGAGCAACACTGCACTTTTCACGAAGAATAGCCTAGTTTCCGTTATACTTCCTACTCATATATGCAGCATTGCCGTATGAATGTCCAAGGCATTTTCAGGGATTCATACAAACATTTGCCTGCATCTTTATTATACACTATAATAAGTTTGGAGTACCTTAAATTATTGGTGGCCCATGGCTTTAGCCCGTTCAGCACCCCCCCTTTAATCCGTAATAGGGTGTGGGGGTCACGCATCGGAGACGATGTGTGACGAGGGGGTGGGGTTAAAAAATGTTACGTCACATAAAAAACGCGCAACTTTAAATAAAAGTTCCACTTAAATATTTGATTGTTTACCGTTTATTTAATGACGTTTTCGATGGCTTCACGCGTGTTACGACATCAGAGCGTAGACTTACCCTAAATACATATTTAAATGACAAAAAATAATTTACATAAACGGCTTGGGGGGAGGGGGGTCAAAGCTATGTGACGTCATATCGGGAAAAGGGTTGGGGGTATAAGTATGAAGCTGGGGGATGGTGGGTTAAAAATCGGCATCCTCGCGTGACGTCATTTATGGACGCCCTCTTCAGTCGTGAAGGGGTGACACCATGAGCTACCGCCCCGGGTGACACCAACCCTAGTGACGCCTTTGTATATTAGTAACTTAAAACTGTTCTGAGGTCACAATCGAGTATAGATAAAATAGGAAAAAAATATTTTGATAACAGAATAAACAAATTATTTAGGGATATTTAATTTGCTTTCAATATATTGATAACGATGTATCAACCCGATCATCGCTCATCAGGCAGTGGACGCAGTGCTCGGGCAAGGATTTGTCTATTAAACCATCTTAGGACAGACACACCAAGCTGACACATAGCTTAGCTAATATGATGGGAATGATCCACGTCGATCGTGATGGATTAGCGGCCGTCCATAAAGTACGTCACGCTATTTTTGACCATTTTAACTCCCCCTTCCCCCCTGTCACAAACTGTCAGCAAACACCCCTCCCCCCCAGACGCATAACTAGGTTTTTCGCGCCCTTGGCTAATTCATTTTTGGCGCCCTGGAGAAATATGGAAAATACTAAATTATACAGAATAAATTGATTATTGAAGGATTAGCCCTCGGCACCCTTGGCAACGGCCCTGATGCCAAGTCCTTGTTACGCCCCTGTGTCACGAATGACCAATTTCCCCCTTTAACTTGTGAGCTGCGCACGGTGGTGTGTTTAGTTGTTGTATTAGTGTAATTATTTAGTCGGTGCGAAAGCGTGCGAAATAGAGTTTGTTTTGTGTGGACGTCATAAAAATGTGTGTAGAAGA
>CALYLW010000992.1:5000-31320 GCA_944989445.1 Ampullaceana balthica
ATGCTTAAATTAGGGTTGTATGGATTTTATTTATGTTAAAGAAACATTTTTAATCGCAAGATTTTCGTTTAAAATTTACCCTGCTGGCTTATTTTAAGTTATGCAAAAAATTATAAAAACAGTTGCTTAGTTATAGTGTTTATGCCACCCAGGGTTGGACGATATTATTGATTTCTACCCCACCAATAAAATGTACCTTTAAAAAGGTCCGAAAGTTGCCACTATACATAATCCATTTGTGTCTTTAACTTAAACAGTACCGAACTTTTTTTTACTTCAATGCATCTCTTTCTTTGGGGCAGTTTATGGAGCAATCGTTCCAGAAAATATCACGTAAACTATTTAAGCACCGAAGGAAAATAAAACTCCCACCTAAGAAACATTGGCATTACTTTCACCACAAATTACTTGCTTCATGCACCGTTCCCTGTGCATTTTTGTATTTATAAATGTAATTTATCTTGCATGTTTAGCTTAATTTCTGTCTCTATCTCTCTCCCTCTCTCTTTCTCTCTCTCACTATCTCCCTCTCTCTCTCTCTCACTCTCTCTCCCTCTCTCTCTCGTTCTCTCTCTCTCTCTCTCTCCGTGTCTCTCAGTATTTATTATATATTGACTTTTTGGTAAACAAAATCACCTGAAAAGTTTAGACTGACCATGGTAGTTTAGCATGTATGTTTGCATGGAATTTGGAGTGTGAGTCCTCAAATGTATCACTTGTTTTACAAACATTCCCCTGTAATGTTGACACGTAATTAACCAACAATATATAATGACAATTATATTATTCATTTGAATAAGACCTTACAAGAACTGAATTACAAATGATTTTCTATCACAGGTCCAGATCGCATACCGTCGCAACCGTTACTGCAATATGCATCACGAAACTTTCGCGCCAGAGTAAATGACTCTATCATTCTTGAATGCGTCTTCTCTAACGAGTAAGTATTTAAAATTATCGAATTAATCCTTTTGAATATGCAATCGTTATATATATTTGAAAAGGACCAAATGCTCTTGAAAAAATGCGTTTGTTTTGCATGTTATTTAAAAAAATAATAACTTATAATATAATATGTTGGTTTTTTTTTGTTTTTTTTTAAATGGTAGTTTCACATTTTTTTAAATTTTTTTTTATTAGATACTTATGTATTTTTATGATTATTTTGTTATTGTTTTATTTATTTTGTTATTTAGCATTAATTATTTTATGGTCGTTGTTCAAATGTAGATTTATTACTCATGTTGAATTGTTCATCTCTTAATTTTTGTTATCGTATTAATTTTTGTTATTTGATTTTTGTCTTTGTGTTATTACTGTTTACTTGTAGTTATTTTATGGCAACCTTACGTATTTTTTTTGTTTAAATGTATTTTGTTGTCTTGATGTTAAACTGTTTTTGTTTTTTATTTTATGTTGTAGTTTTTTGTTTTATTGGGGGATATGCTGGTACATCAATGGCAATTATCGTTGCTATAAATTTGTTTATAAAGCCACAAAGGCTAATTACGCATACAGGTGTATGTCAAATAAATAGGCTTAATACATATCTAAAGATATATAGAAAAATTGATTAGTTTGTTTTACAAAAATGAAAGCATCAATTTAGATAAAAGCATCAATATACATAATTCCCGTTGTCTGTATGTACTTATGTATGGATGTAATTATAATGCTGTTATGTGGCGCTGCGATCGAATTTGTAAAAAATAGTATATGACGTCACTGTTTTAGCTTTTATTTTAATTTTTGAAAAGGGAACGATGTAACAACAGTATTTAAGGATTTATAATTATTATGAAATACTTTGTGTACATTTCAGCAAGTTTAACATGTCATATTTATCATAAGTTACTTATGTTAATTATAAAAGTTCTGTATTACTTTACTTTTTATTCTAATGTGTATTTTTTCAAAATAAATAGATTTCAGCTGAAATGTATTTATTTTAAAAACTTCCGTCATTTTTGACGGATGATAAACTAGTCTAAAATAATACAAAACGTTACTGCAGGCGAAAACAATCATTTTAAAGGGAAATGATACTGTTGATAATTTTAGTAGTTAAAAAAAAAGGCTTTCTGGCAATGCTTCTAAATAATTTTTAAAGTTAAAAGTCGAGCTCTGATAAAAATAAAGTAGATACGTTGATGTATTTAAAAAAAGGTACATCGCGATGTTTCTAATGAATTTTCCACTAACGTTTTATAGTGTGATGTATTTACTTGCATCCTTCACCGTTATCATATACGTCATGTTCTATAAAATTGGAGAAAGTAGGTCTAATCTAATCTGAATTTCATTTACAATGGTTTTGAAACTTTTGATTAGCTCAACATATTTTATGCAGTGCCACCAGTCAATGTCCCCAAAGGTCACTCAAGATGTAGGAAAAAACTTCTTAGAAACAACATATTCATCCATTCTGTTAATTAAAAAAAAATGCTTACATGTTTGGCTTAAACCCCGCATGACGCCCGCACGGAAATTTTGGGGCGCAATATGTGATAATAAATGTGTAATCATTGCTTTCTTTCAGTGATGCAACTGGTCTTAAATAGAAGTGAGACTAATTGTGTGGTAATTGCTTTCTTACAGTGGTCTAAATGATCTTACATATAAGTGAGACTAACTGTGTTATTATTGCTTTCTTACAGTGGTACAAGTGATCTTACATACAAGTGGTACCGGCCAGTCGATGAAGAAGTAATGTCAAGGCCATATGGGGTTTTTGCATTCAAACAAAAATTGTTTATTGATTCCGTTCAACCCGATCACAACGGATATTGGTATTGTGCGGCTAGTAATACAGAGTTCAGTTCAATCAAATATGGGATTTATGTAACAGTTACTTGTTAGCAAAACAATGAAATGGGAATATGTCAAAAGAGACTTCAAATTTTGACAAATAATGAAGACAAAAGCCAAAATTTATAAATATAAATGCGACCACAACGATAACTTTATAGATGATTTCTTTTTTTCCGTTACTTTTTAAAATTTTGATAAGCCTAGAATGACATTTTTCCTCCGTCGTTGTTGAAACATTTCGTTTTGCATAACGCGACTTCAGATAGTATTTTTTTTTCGCCATGTAGTGTTTATGATGTATCTTGAATTTAAATTTATTATTTCTATATACTAAAAGACATTTTTAAAACTTTCTTTTAAATATTTTATATCTCAATATTTAAAATAAAATTAGTGCGCTTTTATGTCGTCGCAATTTTGTCGTGTTCTCTTTTGAATGATAGCAGAACCAATTGTCTGCCTTGTAAACAAACTGAAGTAAAAATATTGCCCTAGCTTGTAATAATAAAGAACTTTCCAAACATAAAACTAACTGTCATGTTTTGTATTTATTTTGTATCCATTGTTAGTTAACATTTTTGACATGATTTTTTTTCCTTAAATCACCTTGAATATCAAGATCCTAACGCCTCAACCTTTTTTTAAGCATTCTTCCTGTACGAATATAAATAATAGATTAAGAACTCATCTAGCACTTATATACGAACAGTTTAGTTTGAAATTGGATCAACTTCCTAGATAGGTAATTTCTAACAAAAAATAGTTATAGGATTATTTTACGTTTCAAATTCCCTGTCGTTAATTTGAAAATGTTTTTATTCCCTGTAAAAAAATACCCTAAATGTGTAGTTAAATTCTAACTTCTTTTTTAGGCCGTGTATGAAATGTTATTCTTTGGCAGGAAATGAAATGCCACATGATACACAAAGAAGCATTTACTTTTTAAATTAAAAAAAAATTTAAAAAAAAATTAAAACATATTTGTCTAAACGGAGCGACCCGAAAGGAATTGAAGCTTTTAATTTCATTTTAGAGATAAAAAGAAAGTAAACAATTTAAAAAGTTATGGGTTAAAACATAAGAAAAACTAGTGGGTAATAAAACATGACGATGTTTTGCTAAAGAAAACACAAAGTAAAGCGTTCACTTTAAATATGGAATGTAGTGTTTCATTTATAGTTTAATTTAATGTGATTATATTGTAGTTTTAGTTATGAAATTTCGTGCTCACCTTTTGCATCACTTCACTAGCAAGTAATGAACAGGTTAGCACTCATATATCAATAGCTACCTATTACTTTATCGTTCAGTTTCCTCACATGTAATGGACAGGTTAGCAAGCATATATCACTAGCTACCCATTACTTTATCGTTCAGTTTTTTCACATGAAATGGACAGGTTAGCACGCATATATCAGTAACTACCCGTTACTTTATCGTTCAGTTTCCTCACATGTAATAGACAGTTTAGCACGCATATATCACAAGCTAGCCTTTACTATATTGCTCAGTTCCCTCACATGTAATGAACCGGTTAGCAAGCATATATCATTATTTACTTGTTACTTTATTGTTCATTTACCTCACATGTAATGAACAAGTTAGCACGCATATCTAAACTAATAAAAGGCAACGCACTCACTCACTCACTATATATATTATATGGCTTCCATCCGTCCTCAAGGAACGACAGCGTTGACTCCTGCTCCTCTTCCCTCTTCCCCGTTCTCCTGTCTCTTCACTATTCACTCCTGGCTGTTAGGGTGACTTCCTCAACTTGAATCCCCTAACCGCAAAGTATACAGAGTGGTGTTGGTATGTTGGCGTCAACTGTCTCAATAAATCCATATTTCAAGTAGGACCCATGGTATTGTCTGGAACGAGTTTTATGCTTTTTTGATGTTAAAAGCTTTTGTTCACTCTCTTCACTCTCTTCACTGGGCCTTTTTCTTTTACCAAGAAAACTTGTTAACGATGTCTGTTTCGAACTCATTTGTCTAATTAGTGGGTTTAATATGAACGTTAAAGTGACCGATCTGTAACCCGGAACATTAAACATCATAAAGGTCAAATAGTAAATGTGAAAATATATTATTTCACTTTTATAACATATTAAATCTTCATAAAAATTATCTTTAACCATATTAGTATAATCACAAATATTTGTTTATTGGAAGTCATTCAAGGTGTTTTTAATTATTTGTTTCTTTACATGTGAATTTAACGTTATAACGTCTAAGCATTTATTTAAAAGTTAAAGCATTAAAATGAATTAAATAATTTAAACTTACTTTATAGCTGTTTTTAACACAAGTAACACTCTTGGAATAATAACGATAACGTCACCAGAAGACACTTTCGAATCCCGTCGTTGATGAGATATCAATGAAATTTTGGAACACAAAAACGAAATAGGAAAAAAGCGGAAATAGAAGTAGTAAAGTAGATCAGCTTGCCAACATGGGTGACCCATTAAAATCACGCACAACAAAAGAGCACCTACATAAAAGTGCCGTGATAGAAATCCGACACAGAGCGCAACGATTGATTGTAGGCTGTCGTTTGCTCTGCGCTGTGTGTCATTGATGTCCTTTGGACGTGTTGCCGCCAAAACGGGTATCAAGCTTTTTCATCTTGTGTATGGAAAGACTCACAATCCCTAGAAATATACACCAGAGTAACAAAATGTAAATACTTTAATGTTCCTTTGCTCGCGAACCACCAAGCACATCTCCGCGGACCAGATTTGGGACCACTGTCTTAGAGCACTAGAAAAATCCGAAAATCAGAGTGCCTTTATGGATTTTCGTTAAACGGTATTTGGTCAATAATAAATGACAATACTATTTAGTTTATATCAACAAAATACAATAAAATATATTGGCATTTTTAACAACCCATATCTCCCAAATGGTAAATTAAATCATGGGAATCTCATTAAAAGTTCATCCATTTGATCTACGCGCACTAGAAAAATCCAAAATTCAAAGTGATTTTATGAATTTTCGTTAAACGGTGTCAGGTCGAATATTGGCGAGAATATATAGTTTATATAGAAAAAATACAACACATCTATTTGCATTTTCAACAACCCATATCTCCGGAAATTTTAATACAATTTAGGAAAATTTGCAAATGCAAACCAGCCGATTTGAGTGCACTAGAAAAAATTAAAAAATCGGATCGTTTTCGATAGATCTTCGTCTAAATTTTCAAGGTCAAAAATGACAATAATATATAGTTTATATTGAGAAAATAACACAAAATCTATTGGCATTTTCAACAACCCATATCTCCGGAAATTTAATTCAATCCAGGCAAACTTGCAAATGCAAACCAGCCTCCATGAGTGCACTAGAAAAATTAAAAAATCGGATCGTTTTGGATAGATTGTCGTCAAAATTTTCAAGTTGAAAAAATACAATAATATAAAGTTTATATAGAGAAAATAACACCAAGTCTATTGCCATTTTCTACAACCCATATCTCAAAAAAAATTTTTACAATCCAGGAAATCTTGCAAATGCAAACCAGCTGATCTAAATGCACTAGAAAAATTTGAAAGTGAGATCGATTTAGATAAATCTTCTTCAAAATTTTCAAGGTAAAAAATGACAATAATATTTAGTTTATATAGAGAAAATACAACAAATCTATTTGCATTTTTAACAAATCATATCTTATGAATGGTTGATTAATTCCTGTAAATCTCATAAAGTTCATCCATTTGATCATAGAGCACTAGAAAAATTCGACAATCAGAGAATTTTTTATGAATTTTTGTTAAACGGTATTTGTTCAAAAATGACAATAAAATTTAGTTAAACACTCTAACGTTTCTATAATTTGAGGATGAGACTTTAGAATAGCTTTAGTTCCAACAGCATGTGCTTCCCATCTGGTATCGGAAAGAGAGTTTACCAGCGTTTAATCCACAAAGCATCCTTACAGAATCTTCAATCTGTTGGTTGAAGCTGAGAAAACCGTATCGATCAGTTGCACTGTATGGAAGAAGTTTACTGCCTCTAAACAAGTGTCAACGGCACTTCTGCCTAACAGATTTAGTGAATGGGTAGCACAGGGTATGTAGATAAAAAATAATTTTCCTCTAGAATTTTGTTCTGCATGCCCTTGTAATACCAAAACATATTAGCTTCGTTATCCGAGACTGACATCTGCCTTTCG
This sequence comes from Ampullaceana balthica, assembly GCA_944989445.1. Lineage (NCBI taxonomy): Eukaryota > Metazoa > Mollusca > Gastropoda > Lymnaeidae > Ampullaceana > Ampullaceana balthica. The sequence goes on from CALYLW010000992.1 coordinate 12,000, forward strand.
CAAAATCAATATTGCAAACTTCACGTAAGTACTGCAACTCTTGCTTAGCCATACCTTCACTGGTGTGACTTTTTGGCTCCAAGAATTTTAAGTCAAAAAGCGCTCAATCGGCTTTCCATCTACCACATATCGAAGAACAACGCTTAAATTATCTATAAGTAAAATATCGGGTATTGACAAGCTGAAATATCCGGAAGACTTTACTTCATCTATAATTACTTGATGGAATTTTGGGGACATAATTTTAATCAGTTCTTCACATATAGTTTGGGATACATAAGAAGGACTCCGTTTTCCAGAATTGTGTTATTTCGCAATGTGTGATGCTAAAAATGGATCAAACTGACTGAACAACTCCAACAACCCTAGAAACATTCAATTTTGAAAAGATCCAAATTGTTCATTTGTCCCTTTAAAAGCGATTTCAGTGGTGCATTAAGATTGCACGGGGCCCCTGGCTGCAATTCCACCTGGGGCCCTGACCAGCCACTTTATTATACAATTTAATTAGTTTGGGGTCCCTTAATTTAGTCTTAAATCATTGGGGGCCCTTGGCTTTAGCCCAATCAGCCTTCCATTTAATCCGCCTCTCTGCTTTAATATTACAATTACGATTTTCTAACGTCATGTCGATTATGGAAAATACACACATTTTTCTTGAGGACTTGTGGTGCCCCCCAAACGCTTGGTGCCCAAGGCATGTGCCTTATTTGCCTATATGTTAATCCAGCCCTGTATATGCGTATAAAAAGTGAAATTTTAATTTTTATTGGCCGAAATATACATGTCGCCAGTTTTAGACTCACTGGTGTAACAGCTTTATTCTAGAGCATAATATGGGATTTGAAATTATTGGCAATAAAAACAATAGGGGTTTTTTGAGAGTGACTACTACCTTTTCCGCAATGGAGGTGCTGTTGAAGCTTGGAAACTTTTCTGTGTGGCTCAGTCCAGACCGTTCTTCTGCAAAATGGTAAGTAATTAGGCATAACACTCACTGGTGTAACAGACCTTTTTACCTAAAACTATACCTTAATGTATATTAACAATGGATCAATATAACAGGGCATATGGGTAGTTAGCATATAAATATAAGCTTATTTCCATACTCTAAGACCGTGGGCTAAAATATTGTTGAACTTGGAAGGAACATTTTTATTGGTCTAACACTCACTGGTGTTAAGGTAAAAAATCGTTACACCAGGGAAAGGACTGTTACGCCAGTGAGGATTTATCATAAATTGAATTTTTTTTTATTTTAAATTTGATAAATAATATGTATCAAGTCTAATAAAATTTTAGATCTAGACCTTAACAGTTTGTCCAGATATTATTACTTATTTTTATTTTATTAAATATGGATAGTAGTTTACTAACATTCATTGTTTTTCAACGAACACTCTACTTATGTTTTATATTATGAACATATTAAGCTATAAAAATCTTTATATTATTTTGTGGAACACTAGAGTCATAATTTGACCTTGCAATGAGGAATTTTGAGATACATTCACAACTTTTGTTTTCTTTATCCAGGCAAAATCAAATTCCAAGGCATTGACGAACGCAGAACGCCAATGTTTGTACCGTGAAAGGCGAAATGCTGCCCTCTTTTGGGAGCAGCCTATCTTCAACGCAAACATGAAAAGTATGAAAAGCACAAGGAGACATGATTACTATCATAAATAAAAATCACATCAAAAATGACTTTAATTTTTTTAAATTTCACCGTGCCAAAAATGTCAATTTTTCAAAAACGCCCATATATATATATATATATATATATATATATATAAATATATATATATATATATATATAAATATATACTTTGTATAGTACTTTGTATTCAAAGAACAAAATCACATAATCAGTTTAGAATGACTCTGGCACCATGCATGCTTCCAAGATATTTCTGAGAATGGAGCCTTAAATGCATCACTTGTTACATAAACATTCCAAGTAGTGTTGACACGTAATCAACCAGCAATAGATGAAGACATTTATAGGATTTTTTTTACTTATATTTTTAAAGTCCTGAATTAAAAATGATTTTCTAATCCACATGTCCAGACCGCATACCGACGCCACCGTTACTGCAATATGCATCACGCAACGTTCGAGCAAGGGTAAATGACTCTATCGTTCTTGAATGCGTCTTCTCTAACGAGTAAGTATTTAAAAGTATATACATATTTTTTTAATGCACTCGTTATCTGTATGTTTACCTAGAAGTGAGACTAACTTTGTGATCATTACTTTCTTACAGTGGTCTAAATGATCTTAAATATTTGGAAACTAACTGTGTTATTATTGCTTTCTAACAGTGGTCTAAATGATCTTACATACAAGTAAGACTAACGTTGTTATTATTGCTTTCATACAGTGGTCTAATTGATCTTACATACAAGTAAGACTAACTGTGTTATTATTGCTTTCATACAGTGGTCTAAATGATCTAACATACAAGTAAAACTAACTGTGTTATTATTGCTTTCTCACAGTGGTCTAAATGATCTTACATACAAGTGGTACCAGCCAGTTGATGAAGAAGTAGGGATAAGGTCAGATGACGTTTATGCATTCCAACAAAGTTTGTTTATTGGTTTCGTGCAACCCCATCACAGCGGATGTTGGTATTATACAGCTAGTAATACATAGTTCAGTTCAATCAAACGTAGAATTCATGTAACAGTTACTTGTTAGCAAAACAATGATATGGGGACATGTTAAAAGAGAGATGACTACAAAATTTGACTTCAGTTGATTCCTATTTTGTATTATTTTTTCGCCATCTATTGTTAATGGTGTTTCATCTAAGTTAAATTTGTTATTTCTATTTAAAAAGAGGACATGTTCAATCATTGCTTTCAATCATTTTTTTACTCAAATATTTAACATAAAACTAGTGCTTTTTTCGGTCGATGCTATTTGTCGTGTTCCCTTTTGACTGTTAGCAGAACCAAATGTCTGTCTTCAAAATAATCTGTAGTAACACATTTTGGCGTCGCTATTTGTCGTGATATATTTTGACCGTTAGAAGATCCAAATGACTGCCTTCTTCACAAACTGTAGTACAAATGTTGCTTTAGCTTTAAAGAATAGAGAACATTTCAAACATATATTTAACTGACTTGTTGTGTAATTATTAGTTATCACTTTTTAGGTAACATTTATAACTTAATTTTGTTAATAAATCATCTTGATTTGCAAGTTCCAAAGGCATCAAACTTTTCTTTAAACATCCTAAGTGTACGAATATTAATAATATATTTGGATTCCTACTAGCACTTATATACGAAGAATTCGGATAGAAATTGGATCAACTTTTAGAATGAAAAATATGTATGTAAATAGTTACAGGATTATTTTACTTTTTATATTCCTTGTCGGTATTTGCAAATGTTTATTTATACATTAAAGCAAAATTTAAACATTCTATTTTAACAAAATCTTAAAACATTTTTGTTTAAATCGAAAGACCTGAAACTACTAGAAGTTCTCAATTACATTTAATATAATTAAAAAAAAATTTAAAAATAATTGTTAAAAACATAACAAAAACCACTAGGTAATAAAAACGTGAAGACATTTTGCTAAAGAATACACAATCTAAGTAAAATGACATCCGTAAATAAGGCTTACACATTTAATGAACAGGTAAGTACACATATATCACTAGCTACCCGTTACTTTATGGTGAAACTACCTCAAATGTAATACACAGGTTAGCCCACAAACATACATGGCTACACATTACTTTATGGTTTAGTTACCTCGCATTTTATGAACAGGTTAGCAAGCATATCTATTCTAATAAAAGGAGAAGCCCTCACTAAATCATGCCAATGAAGTTATTAAAAAAATCAAACAAAACCTTAGGCTTAATAAAAAGAAATGTTTACAAATGTAATAAAGACATAAAACTAAAATGCTACCTCAACTTGGTGAGACTTGTATTAGAATATGCACTTCTATATGGGACCCATCCACCAAATAAAACATTGATAAACTAGAAAAAAATTCAAAAAAGAGCTGCAAGATTCATTAATGGAGAATATTCAAAACTGACAAGAATAACACAATTAGTTAAATCATTAATCCTTGAAAAACTAGAGGATAGAAGAACCAAGAGTAAAGTAGTAATCATACATACAGCAATTAATTCTAATTTATAAATGCAACACAAAGATAACTTAATACAACCCTCAGATAGACAATAAGAATAAAAACACCTTTCTTAGTCCATATGCAAGAACAAACCCATACACATTTTCGTTCTTCCCGTCCGGAATTCGGGCGTGGAATGGGTTGCCTGAAGAAACCAGGAGAGCCAACAACTTATCAACTTTTAAAACTATAATAGTAATGCAGGACTAAACACAAATCCTAGACACGCTTAGGACGCAATAATCTTCTGTATAGAAGGGGCGTCTGAAACAGATAAGATAAGATAAATGATCACTAATTCTTTGTAGGTAGAAGCATGTAACTTTGGAAAGTTGTTGAGTACGCGCTCACGACAATAATTGATTAGAAATAATTATAAAATTCACACTCATAAGGGCCGGGTACCAAAATGTATGTTATTCATAAAAGGAGCTATATAAAAAAAACATACTCATCACTAATTCTCCTATTTCCCATTTAAGTAGATGCATGCAACTTTGGGAAGTTTGATTCCACTCAGCGCCGAATGGGTATCTAATATTAGTTGGTTACATATCCATGGCCTGTGAATGGTGTGTCACTCAGCTCCTAAGGGCTATCCAACATTAGTTGGATAAATATACAGGGCCTCTGAATTATGTGTCACCCAGCTCCTAATGGCTATCCAACATTAGTTGGATACATATCCATGGCCTGTGAATGGTGTGTCACCCAGCTCCTAATGGCTATCCAACATTAGTTGGATAAATATCCAAGGCCTGTGAATGGTGTGTCACCCAGCTCCTAATGGCTATCCAACATTAGTTGGATAAATATCCAAGGCCTGTGAATGGTGTGTCACCCAGCTCCTAATGGCTATCCAACATTAGTTGGATACATATCCAAGGCATGTGAATGGTGTGTCACCCAGCTCCTAATGGCTATCCAACATTAGTTGGATAAATATCCAAGGCCTGTGAATGGTGTGTCACCCAGCTCCTAATGGCTATCCAACATTAGTTGGATAAATATACAAGGCCTGTGAATAGTGTGTCACTCAGCTCCTAATGGCTATCCAACATTAGTTGGATAAATATACAGGGCCTCTGAATTATGTGTCACCCAGCTCCTAATGGCTATCCAACATTAGTTGGATACATATCCAAGGCCTGTGAATGGTGTGTCACCCAGCTCCTAATGGCTATCCAACATTAGTTGGATACATATCCAAGGCCTGTGAATGGTGTGTCACCCAGCTCCTAATGGCTATCCAACATTAGTTGGATACATATCCAAGGCCTGTGAATGGTGTGTCACCCAGCTCCTAATGGCTATCCAACATTAGTTGGATACATATCCAAGGCCTGTGAATGGTGTGTCAACCAGCTCCTAATGGATATCCAACATTAGTTGGATACATATCCAAGGCCTGTGAATGGTGTGTCAACCAGCTCATAATGGATATCCAACATTAGTTGGATACATATCCAAGGCCTGTGAATGGTGTGTCACCCATCTCCTAATGGCTATCCAACATTAGTTGAATACATATCCAAGGCCTGTGAATGGTGTGTCACCAAGCTCCTAATGGCTATCCAACATTAGTTGGATACATATCCAAGGCCTGTGAATGGTGTGTCACCCAGCTCCTAATGGCTATCCTACATTAGTTGGATACATATCCAATGCCTGTGAATGGTGTGTCACCCAGCTCCTAATGGCTATCCAACATTAGTTGGATACATATCCAAGGCCTGTGAATGGTGTGTCACCCAGCTCCTAATGGCTATCCAACATTAGTTGGATACATATCCAAGGCCTGTGAATGGTGTGTCACCCAGCTCCTAATGGCTATCCAACATTAGTTGGATACATATCCAAGGCCTGTGAATGGTGTGTAACCCAGCTCCTAATGGCTATCCAACATTAGTTGGATACATATCCAAGGCCTGTGAATGGTGTGTCACCCAGCTCCTAATGGCTATCCAACATTAGTTGGATACATATCCAAGGCCTGTGAATGGTGTGTCACCCAGCTCCTAATGGCTATCCAACATTAGTTGGATACATATCCAATGCCTGTGAATGGTGTGTCACCCAGCTCCTAATGGCTATCCAACATTAGTTGTATACATATCCAATGCCTGTGAATGGTGTGTCACCCAGCTCCCAATGGCTATCCAACATTAGTTGTATACATATCCAATGCCTGTGAATGGTGTGTCACCCAGCTCCTAATGGCTATCCAACATTAGTTGGATACATATCCAATGCCTGTGAATGGTGTGTCACCCAGCTCCTAATGGCTATCCAACATTAGTTGGATACATATCCAATGCCTGTGAATGGTGTGTCACCCAGCTCCTAATGGCTATCCAACATTAGTTGGATACATATCCAATGCCTGTGAATGGTGTGTCACCCAGCTCCTAATGGCTATCCAACATTAGTTGGATACATATCCAATGCCTGTGAATGGTGTGTCACCCAGCTCCTAATGGCTATCCAACATTAGTTGGATACATATCCAATGCCTGTGAATGGTGTGTCACCCAGCTTCTAATGGCTATCCAACATTAGTTGGATACATATCCAATGCCTGTGAATGGTGTGTCACCCAGCTCCTAATGGCTATCCAACATTAGTTGGATACATATCCAATGCCTGTGAATGGTGTGTCACCCAGCTCCTAATGGCTATCCAACATTAGTTGGATACATATCCAATGCCTGTGAATGGTGTGTCCCTGGCATCTTGCCATATATCGGAATGGTTTATGGACGCAATAATCTTCTAGTAGCTGTGCTCAACACACGTATTTGCTAGTGTGCTGTGTTTTTTTAAAATAATGTATACAGCCATTTTCATTTTTTTAAAAACAAAACATGTTTTAATTTTTTTTCTGTGAAGACCTTTATGAACGAGCTGGATGATGAATGTTACAAAGAGAAATATTATCATTACCTAAAGAAATATTCATGTTATGTGTGGTAAGGTTAACATAATTATAGAAGGCAAGTTTAATGTTACATAAAGAAATATTAATGTTATTTTGGGCATTACTAATATTACAAGGGGTGATATTAATGTTATTTTGGGCTATACTAATATTACAAGGGGTGATATTAAAGTTCTATTTATAAATGACATAATTAATGGCATAGAGTTCATAGAGGGCAATAACGTTTTTCATTTAGACAACAGACATATATTTAATGAGGACACAATGGTATAAATGTAGATAATGTAGAGATCTCTCAGGTATATGCAGTGGGTATAACGCTGACGTCCGCATTTTCTTCTCACGTCTTCATCAGACACACTTACTTATGATTCAGTGGACTACACATCGGTCAACAATGATATTACTTTATTTGGTTATATGAAATATTGTCAATCCGACCGTCATATTGAATGGCTGCCTCCAACATTTACCTTTAGTAAAATTTCCTCCATCTGTATTATGTACTGCATTCGTAGTCTTTCTCAAACTCTGCCCATACTCTGCCCTTACTGTCTTCCCAAATGAATCCTATCTCCAACAGTTTGCCAACTCAGACTCCAAATCTAATGTACTTACCATACACCTCAAAGACTTTTTTATACAAGACTTGGTTCCTTGGTTGTTGACGCGACAATTTGAATTTTCCGTTATAATCTCCATTAATTGCTCAGGTAAACTTGAATGCTATGTGTACATAAAATATCATTAGTGATTCTCTTTGGCTACAAGACAAATATTAGGTCATTGTTTTCATTACAAGTGACTCACATAATTTCAATTTATATGTAAACGCATGGTGTTAAGTATTTTGGCTCTATTGTCTAGGAGTAATATTAATCATTTGGCTCCAGCCCCCAGTACTACAATACGTAAGTACAAGTTAGAACTACACAACTACGTATAACTACTACTATATCTAAACACATACAAATAATGACGCACGACACCTCTTTATACAAAAAGAGATAATATTTAATACATTAAATAAATATATATATATAAATACGACATAGAATATATTTAGCAACATATATGGTTGGACAATACACTACATAAGATAAACGACTGAATCTAACAATGATTCGCGTTTGACCCAACTCCCCTCTGGTCAAACGGGTGTGGCCAATGAATGAGTGACTGTTACTTCTACGTCACTGCCTCTACCTGCTCCGCAGTCAAGCGTAGCGTCTCCCAATTCGGTTGGGCAATTCTTTTCCGGAGGTCAGTCCGGGGTCAAGACTCAGCTATGTGGAATGATTGACAGTCTGCTTGGTCTGCTCACAGGGATGAGCGTCTTCCACAGTGGTTCTCACGTGTAGAGATGGGGTCGCCTTGTCCCCTTCTTCAAAGCAGCACGTCTCCTGTCTGGTCTGCTATAGGTTAGCTTGCCTAACCGCTATTCTCCGCTATGACCTACTAGCTGAAGACAATAAAAATAGTGCATACCTTAACTAACAATCAATAATCAATATAGTTAAGAATAAAAGCATTTAACGATATACAAAAAAACATTTCAACTGCTATTACTAAGTACTCAATCTGGGAACAAACTTCTCAGCTAGGCTCCTCTAATCGAACAGTCTAACACCTCAGAACTCAGTCTTATGGTGGTCTGTGATGTGACTGTGATCTTTCTGAGAGAGAGTGAGGAGGACGCCTTAGGGTTTTGCTGGGGTATATATTGGGCTGCTCACCGCGTGGGTGGCGACCCGCTGTCCTAGATTCCTAGCCGTTATTATTGGCTATTCAACTGGGTGGCATGGGTCAGCGTGCAACTCTTAATTTGATTGGTCAGCCCTCATGTACCAATTCCTTTGCACGTGCTCGCATGCATACATTCAGGCGTCATCAGGCACCTGACACGTGATCACATGTGACGTAAGTAGTTGTAGCGTCCTAATAAATTATCCATGACCCATCAGATTATTCCAAAATCTTTGTCCACTCAAGGTCAGCGTCTAACCCCTATCCCCCAATGGTTCTAAAATTCTAATAGTAACAGTTCTCAAAAGTATATTGAGTTAATATTCAACACATGGCTTCAGTTACCTACATTTTCTTTTCTTTTTTACTCCTGATTAATAAACCAGATTGTTCGATATTTTTCTTTGTATTTCGAAAACCTTAAAGAATGCACCGCCTTATTTTCTTAATGCTAATATATATGTAGACTATTTAGGTCGTTACTCCGGTTAAGTCCAGGCATATTTCCAAAGTTTTTAGGTTATATGGAGGAGACATGTTAAAGATAGATTGATTTCAGTAATGGACAGGTAATAATGTAAGGAGGTTTTATTAAATTTAAATAATTCCATATTAATGATAAAATAACATAATTTTATCTATAAATGTACGATAAATGATAAACAGAGATGGATATATATTATAAAATATATATGATTTAATAAATTTACGTTCAAGCCGGTAATGTTACATGAAGAAAGATTAATGGCATATATGGTGAGGTTAAGATAACAACATTACAATTAACACAACAGAGAGCAGGAATAGCATACGAGGATGGATTTGTGTAATAGAAGATACAAAATTAAACATTATAGGATAGGAGAACGAAGAGCGAAATATCAACACTACACAAGTCTGTAAAATAAATTCTTAAAATAATCCGCAAAAATATTCCAATGCAATCCTCAAATCATAAGGCGTTTGGGCATGGAATTGGAAACATGAATAAACCCAGTGGCGTAACTAGAACTTTTGTCACCCGGGGCGGCCTCCAATTTGCCGCCCTTTTTTGTGCCCTTCATAAATGATTTCACGCACCTGGGTGGGGGGAAAGGGGATTCATACATTTGTGACGAGGGGGTTTTTAAGAAATGTGACGTTACGTCAAAACGCACAAATTTAAATAAAATGTCAACTTAAATATTTGATTACTGACACTTTATTTAATGACATTTATGTAAAACACGTGGTACGATATTAGAGTGCAGCCTTACACTAAAAACATACTTAAAGGACGAAAATTCGATTTCAAACATTGTCAATTTCAAACAGGAATTACGGCTTTAAGGTGGAGGGGGTGGAGGTGGTCAAATGTTTGTGACGTCATTTTGAAGAAGGGGTCTAAGTTTTTGTGACGAAGGGGGAAGGGGTAAAAAAATCAACCGAAATCGCGTGAAATCACTTAAGGACGGCCACTTAGTCGAGTACATAATAATAATAATAATAATAATAATAATAAATTGATTATTTATATAGCGCTGTATCTCAGTAAGGAACTGTCTCACAGCGCTTTACATAAAGGTATTAACATACATATAAGTAAAGGGTTGGAATTCATACCTTAACAACCACATTAATGACAGTGCATAACACAAAAATACATGATGGTTTTTTATACATTAATAAACATGAGAGATAATTGTAATTGAATCGAACATGTTTACCCTTGTGTGCCATATTTATGTAAGCAGTAATAAAAGAGGCCGCTTAAGATGATATAACTATAAATATAAATTTATAAAAATACACCATACTTTTTTCAAAGGCAACAAGAAAATTACTGAGGTCGCAGCCCACCCCCCTCCCCCAATGAGACAAAACATGTTCAAAACTTAAGCCCAAAAACATAGCCAAACAAAGAAATTGTATACATTAGTTAGTATGTAAGCATATTTATACATTTACTTTCACAAAAGAAAATTCGTGTATTATGCTTTCAAACTTAAAATTATGTGTAATATCTTGTCCTATGGAACTTATTGAAAAATTGTGTTGTCTTAAATCGTCCATTTGGGAGCGATGATAATTTTTTATCAACTTCAATTTTGAGTCGCTCCTTTCACAATTAGCGACACTGTTAGTTATTCTTGAAAAAATTCATAGTAAAATTACAATGTTGATTACAGAATTTTACAATTTGATACTGTTGAATTAACTTTAATTGATCAAGAGGAACTTTTCCCCCCATATTTCTAACATAATGCCTCTTCTTGTAGTGTATGTGCAGCAATAAAAACATTGAACATTTTTCTTTCAATATGGATTTTTTCTTTATCACTGTCAATAAAGTAATTTATTTGATGTTCAAATGCTTCATTTAGTAGGTTAAATGGTTTAGTGGGATAAATATTATTATATTCGAATATGTTCTTGTAAGGACATGAAACTGATAAAAACGTTCTTTTATAACTCAATCCATTGATAAAAACATTTCCCTTTGTACTTAGAGTTCTAAGGATAGAACATTGTCTTCTTAATTTCATGCACTCATATTTTGTATCCTTCTAACACCGCGTTCAGTTGATATCTTCAACTCTTCACAAATTGTTTGGCTGATATAACAGCTTTTTCTGTTAGCACATCTCTTAATTCCATGAAATCTATGGGTTCCCATAAATTGAGATAGCATACAAAAGAAAAAGATTGCATTGAATTGAGTAAAATTCAGTATCTGATCTCCTTTTACTAGTTACTACTTCAGATGTCAATTTGTCCAAGACGTTTGAAATTTAAAGTATTTCTTTTTAAAAATTGTTTTTGCCCAATGTGGTGTTTATTAACGGAGACATTTGAATATTTTCATATTCTTGTCATAAATCTTAATAATTTTCCATAAAATAGACGAATTCAAATTATTTACACATTACTTTAAGTGGATAGGCTTAACATTTTTAATGAATAACTTCATTTTAATGAAAAACACAAATTATGTGTGCTACTTTAAAGCAATAAAAACAAAATTAATTTTTAATAACGTACCTTACAATAATTTTCTAAAAACTCAAACAGTATTATACATAGCTACTTGCAAGTTAACCACACTATTTGAAATAGTATGCCTTGTAGGTACTTCTTCGCGCATCATTCTGCACATGTACAAATTCGACACCAAAACTGTCGTTGCGATATTAATAGCACATATTATTATGCCCAGCGGTGATGTGTTTTTGTGGTATTTTTCTTATACAAGCGTCATCTGTGACGTATGCCGCTTAATTTTCCAAACAAATCGATACCTTTTTTGAGACATTAAAAATTTTTTGAACGGTTTTAAGTTAGTCATAACATCGACTCAGTAATCAAACAAATGTGCGAATCCGTTATTTTAGACTCACAAGTACGAGTATTTTTTGTTTCGCTCGCGTTTTCCCCCTTTAAAAGAAAAAGCGTGGTTGTTATTTTCAAATGCCCACAAATGCCGCCCCTAAATGTGTGCCGCCCGGGGAGGACCGCCCCCACCACCTCCCCCCCCCCTTTGCTACGCCATTGAATAAACCTGAAGCAACATGTCACCAACATTCAAAACTCAAATATTCAAGACTGTATAAAATCCAGAGATAAGCGTAAGACTTAAAAATGTTATGTTCAATATGAACTTCTGTAACGTGTGAGATCATATTTAAAAAAATGAAAACAATGAAAACATAGAAAACCATGAAAACAATGATGGGTGGAAATAACTCATCAAAACAAACACTTTATCGATTTAAAAAAAATAATGGATCAATATTATAACATGTATTATTATATTCAATGTTTAATTTTGATTAAAAAGCAAATTATACGATATTTAATAGACCTAATTCATCCTAAATAAAGACTAACTAGGTTTCTACAATTGACTTGTCTAGACTGCTTCTCTTCCCAAATTTTCATTAATTATTTAAGCAACAACAAAAGTCACATTGTTTGCTGATTGCATAATATATTGAAAATTCAAATTAGAACGAGATAGAAATAAATCTTTAAAAAAGACCTAGATAAAATTTATCATTTGAAATAAATTTGACTATGTCATCCCATCCATAAAAGGGTCAACTGTTAACGATAACTAAGAAAAAAAAATCATTCACAAAAGCAACTAATGAAAATTAAATATGAAAGAATACTTATGAATATAAGTAAACGATATATTTTCATGTTATTTTTATTTTAATGATTCATTCAATAAAGTATATAACCTTATTAAACAATAACAACAAACCCACTCAGAATAGTAATTGGTTTTTTCCGCGCCCTTGGCTATTTAGTCTTAGTAAATGTATAACATATAAACAGAGTATTAGTTAGCCTGGCATGACGTAACCCAACAGCGAACGTTTCGGCAAAGAACCTTCCTCAAATAGTACACACAAAAAAAAACCGAATATAACAAAAGAATTTAAAAAATAAGCTGCGGTGAAATCCAATTAGTCTAGTAGGGATATCACTACTGGACTATGGTATATGCTGAAGATAATTGCGTCCACAGACCAGTACGGATGATCTGTTGGAAACTGATGCAGCGTTCACAGGCCACGGCTTTGGGGGTTCTAAGCATTACCCAGCCGCCTAACTATTGTAAGGTTTCCATTCGGAGCTGGGTGACTCGGGGACGCCCTGAGCCCCGGGAATAAATCCTTGCCTTCAAATGGATTGAAACCCTGGACCATCGGTACCCCAGTCGAGCGCGCTGCCACTCAACCACCGCGTTTGAAACCTTACGTCATGTTGTACGGGTGATTTACTTGTTATTTTAGAATTCTACAATTTCAATTTATAAATGTGCGTCAGTCGAATTCAGATTTTTTAATTGTTACAGCTGATTATTCAGAACGAAACTTTACTACTCGACATTGTCATAAGTCTCTGTACACCAACCACAACTTAAACAGACATGAACTTACTATAACCGCCACGCCCACTTACAACCAGAACTAATATTAGTTTACCTGTATCAGCGAACAACTTTCTTTGTGTATATCACTAAAGAGGTTTTATGACAAAATGACCAGTGGCAAAACGACCAGTGACAAAATGACAAGGAGACAAAATGACAAGGTGACAAACAACAACACGTTCAACGTCATTAATCCTTAAAATCAAAGAATAGAACTTGCAGGTCAAGTAACAAGACTTAAAAACCCTGTGGTATGGTTAACAACTGAATTTAAACAACTTTACAATCCACTGCAATCAACAATCTGCAATCCACCTTGATTACCTCTTGAACCGCCTATAAATAGTCATCTGTCCTGACAACGCACGCTTACAGTTCACCTCACAAACCACGTGTTTCATACTGGTCAACTTACACGCTCATCCAAGGTCAATATAACAACACAACACATCTCTCAATATAACTTGGCATCGGGGCAGTTGCCGAAGGCGACGAGGGTTAATCCTTCAATTTATTCAAATTTAGTATTTATCTACCCTTTGAATTTTTTATATCCATTTGCCAAGACGCCAAAAATAAAGTGGCCAAGGTCGCTGAAAACCCATCTAGGACTTATCCTATATAATAAAACACAATTTTCTGTGCGGTCATCGACAGCGATTTGTCCCTCAAATTCCTACAGACTCCTACAGCCAATAACTAGCCTAGAAAAAATAAAACTCTTTTACATATTCAACGAGTTAATTTTGGTGCAGTTTTTACAAGAGTATATTTTGATTGGTATTCAAAAACTTTGTATTTACGGGCTATTTATTATAACTTTAATGTCTAGTTTTTTGACGTGATACACTAGATGAGTCGGTCGAGACGGTGGGTCTCTCGACAAACTGCGGTGGAGGGGATTTAGGGTATCTCGACAGACCCGGTGTGGGGGAGGTAGGGTCTCTTGACAGACGGGTGGGTAATGTTGTTATAACTATAATGCATACTATTTTTTGAAGTGATACACATGTATGGCCAGTCGAGACGGCGGGTCGCTCGACAGACCACGGTGTGGTCGGAGGCATGTCTCTGGACAGACGGTGGTGTGGGTTGGAGGTAGAGTCCCTGGACAGACGGGGGTGGGTAATGTTGCTATATCCTGCCATGAAATTCAAATGTAGCCCTACACTTATTCCCGTTCTTGGACAAGCTTTATTGCTAGTATACAATAAGGTTTAATCAATTTTTTAGTATAGTCTACATACCAAATGGTTGAAGATTTACGGTATTGGATTATCACACTTGCGTATGATTAAATAAGCATGTAATAACCAATTGAATTGTTTTACCCTTTCTTTTAATATATACACCATGGCTTTTACTTCATGTAAAGTTGTAATTAAATTACATTACAAATTAACTCCACTTTTTACAGGTAATTACATTTATATTAGATTTACTTTTTTAATTACACCATGTTTTATTGATATTATGTGGTAATTGTTTCAATAACGTTAAAATTTAACATTATTTACAATTATGAAGGAGAGGATTTATTTTAACCCCGGATACTTTATTTTTAAGCCAAATTCTCCTGGGGGGGCCTTTGTTTTAAAATAAACTCTCCGGGGGTGACTTTAGTTTTTGGGAAGACTTTATTTCGTGACATCGGCATGGTCTGTGGACTCAAGATTTGTCTGTATAGACGGGGCGTCTGTATAGAAAATACAAAGCTCCCACTCCCATTTGTAACATTGTTCTAAGTTACAGTTTTAACACTAACCTGTGTTACATTGTGTTCAAAAACCAAGGTCCCCACCTCCCTATAATTTAATGAAGATCAGCGTTTAAACACAAATTTATTTTATGGATGAAATAAATGTATCTTTGGCATGACCTTGATTAATGTAGATCCTTTAGCCTGTTAAATTGCTTCACAATGCCAACATTAAAAATATGCAAATTTGTACCATTATATGAAAGATCATAATGCCTCTATCAAGAAGAACTCATTGTATTAGTCTAAATGCAACTCATTACAAAATTCGTGCGTGGTCTGTATAACAACTAACTTTATACGCCGTTCTGTAGACTTTGATGGCCATATTGTACCTATCACAAAAAAAACAAAACAAACGAGCAGCCTCCACTTTCATTCCCTCTGATCGCATGCTAAAACAATGTTATGAAAAGAAAACCCGGCTGTTACACATAAAATATGACAAAAACGAGCAGGTGAGGGATGTGGAAATATATTTTAATTTCGTATCCATGTTTAATTTCCTATCCATGTTTCTTCGAAGTTTCAATGAGTGTGTTATTTTTGCTTATAATTTTAGGTTACTTCTTATTTGTGGGCCATTTTAAGCTTTTTTTTTATTATTATGTTCTAATCTAAGAATAGATGTGGTTTTAAATAATCTGCCAATTCGTGACCGAGTGGTGGTAAGACTGTATAAACACAATACGGATGAAAGTAATCATTGAAAACAACATGTATTTTGAGTTATTGTTCCCTAAATTAAATAAAATAAATGAAAATACAATGCGTCCTTACTTATCATTAACTACCAAACAAGACAGTTCATTGAAATGTTCTTTATTATTTCAAGCTAAAGAAACATTTTTTACTACAACTTGTTAAGAAGACAGACATTTGGTTCTACCACCAGTTAAAGAGCACGTGACAAAATAGCGCCGACATAAAAGCGGCTTAAATTTATGTTGAATATTGGAAAAATAAGGGTGAAAAGTTACGATTGCAATTTTCTTTCCTTAAATAGATAAAATAAATATAAGATATATAAGACACCATCACCTATACATAAAAATTAACTGAAGTAACGTTATGCAAAACAAATTATTAAAAAATTTAGAGAAAAAAAACAACAGAAAGAAAAAAACAAGAAAAAAAAACAAAAAAAAACTACTTTCTAGGCTCATATAATATATGTTAAAACAACTTAAAAGAGACCTTTAAATAGCAGACACATTTAATGCTATAACATATTTCTTTGCAATGGCATTAATAGTTATTAGTATTGGATCTTTTGTCTTTAATCTTTGTCATATTGTGTAGTCGTCTATACGGTTAACAAGTAACAGTTACATCAATCCGTTTTCTACTTGAAGCATGTGTATTAGTAGCTTCACAATACCACGATCCGTTGTGACGGGGAACAGCGAGATCAAAAATCAATCTCTGTTTCATTGCCCGGACGCTATCTAAAATTGTCCCTACTTTTAACCCATCTGGGTAGTACCACTTGTATGTAAGACCACCACGATGCCTGTAAGAAAGCAATAATCACATAGTTAGTCTCACTTGTATGTAAGATCATTTGGAACACTGTAAGAAAGCAATAATCACATAGTTAGTCTCACTTGTATGTAAGATCATTTGGAACACTGTAAGAAAGCAATAATCACATAGTTAGTCTCACTTATATGTAAGACCATTTGGAACACTGTAAGAAAGCAATAATCACATAGATAGTCTCACTTGTATGTAATACCATATGAATAACTATAAGAATCCAATAATCACATAGTTAGCACTACTTATATGTAAGACCATTTGGAACACTGTAAAAAAGCAAACATCATACAGTCCGGGTTGAAACTTCCAGGGTCGAAGTTTTCGTAATTCGCAACGTCACAGATTTTGGGAGCTATATAATGACAACCACTAAAACTATTTCGCCAAATTATGAATCACAACTTAAAGGGATATATATATATACATATGCGTTACTCAAAAATATACGTAATCGAAATTAATCGATTAAACTGTTGTGTTTTTTTTATTAATCGAACATTTAAAAAAAAATTATTTCAGCAAAAACTAATAATAATATTTAGAAATAGTGATTAAATATTTTAAGAAATATATATATATATATATATATAATATATATATATATATATATATATATATATATATATATATATATATATATATATATATAAAGATATTTTAAATGCATTTTTAAAAAAAATAATATTCTAAATAACAGCTTTTTTACAAGAATGCTTGATCCTTCTCAAAAATATATGATACGCGCATTTCAAAAATTTAATTGGACACATTAAAATTCTTACTTGTTGTAGAAGATGCATTCAAGAGTGATTGAGTCATTTATCCTTACTCGAACGTCGGGTGATGAATAATACAGAGACGGTGGAAACGGTATTTCACTTTGATCTGTGCGATAAAAAATCATTTGTAAGTCACTTCTTGTAATGTCTAAGTTAAATCGAAACATAAACATGTCATCATCTATTGCTTTTTAATAACATGTCAACACGAGTGGGTAATGTTTGTATTACAAGAGATACATATGAGACTCAAACTCCATCGCAACACAAAATATCAAGCTAACATATTATTTATAGTCTAAAGTGCCAGGGTCCGTCTAAACTTATGATGTGATTTTGTTGACCACCAAATCAAATACACACACACACAAATATATATATATCTATGTATATACATATAAGACGCATAGTTGTATGTCTGTCTGTCATCTGTCTGTTCCCTTATAACTCAAGATCCAGACAACCAAATGACGTGAAATTTGGTACACGTACACACAATTATACCGCAAAGGTTATTAAAAAGGTTTCGTTCCATATAAATAAGATACTGGAGGCTGGGGGCCCAAAATTTAGTTTTACCTTATATGAGCTATATTAAAAATAAAAATTAAACAATTATTCTATTTCCCGTGTAGGAAGAAGCATGAAACTTTCGGTGTTTGTTAAGTATCGTTTGGCGATGGTAACAGTTAAATAAAATATGTAAATTATCACTCAGTCGCTTAGGATTGCTGGTATAGACTTGCAGACACCAAGCTTTTCTCATGGACAGTTGTATGGGGCCTGCTCCAGAGTTGGCAAAGAGAAAAATCATTTTGTACACACTCCAAATGGAACTGCATAAAATGTTGTCTATCACGTTGCTTTAAGTTAAATGTACCCTTTATTGCATGCAAATAAACAGTGTTGTACGCTTCCCCAGAAAACCTTATTTTAAACCCGGGAAAAAGCCGGGTAATTGCCTCTAGTATACATATATATATATATATATATATATATATATATATATATATATATATATATAAATATATATATGTATATATATATATATATATGTATATATATATATATATATATATATATATATATATATATATATATATATATATATATTTATTTATATATATATATATATTTTACAGGCAATGTGTGAAATCAGGCATTCTATAGAATGTCAAGGCAATGTATGGAATGCCTGAAGGTTTCAGGCAAAGTATGATATTTTTAAAACTTTTACATACTTTACCTAGGCATTCTATAGAATGCCGGATTTCGTTTAGGCAAAGTGAACAACAAAAGACATTATTGATAATTACGTATTTTAGATTGACAGTAATACAAAATAAAGCACATGATTTACGATTTGTATTTATTTCTCGAGGACCTCTGATTCCACATCTTGTAAAACATCGTCAGGTAGGGACGAGGTTGTGAGCCCTACTTTAGCTCTGCAGCCAAGGATAGA
>CALYLW010000992.1:32655-47655 GCA_944989445.1 Ampullaceana balthica
TTAGTGTGGTGATCTTTTAATCCCATAATGAAAATCTCTGTTCTTCTTGAGTTGGACGAACCAGAACCCCTCACTCCAGTGGCCAGTTATTTCATCTTGCATCCAAGCACAGAGCATAGTTCCGATGACCTAGTTAGCTCAATCGACGCTCCCCTGACTTCGTATATTGCGCAGCAATCCATGAACGATCTTCAAGGTGGGCCAGTACTCCTTTAGGATGTTTAACCCATTGTTTGCAAATTCCCTGCCGTTATTGGACTGTAGAATCAGAGGATTACCAAGCATTGTAAATATGACTACGAGCTAATATGCTACCTCTTTTGCCCTCTTTGTCTTCAAGGCCCTGAGAACCACGAACTTGGTGGCATGATCTTAATAAACCATTATAAATGTGTATTTCTCATCAGGATGTGATTTAAAGTCGATGAGATCGACCTGACAACGATATTTGAATTCAGATAAAGCCGTTGGCTTGACCAAAATTCCTTTTTTGACGCCTATTTGTTTAGTTCTGGCAAGGTGCACTAAGCTTAATACACAGTTTAATATCATGACGGTTAGTGTTCTTGAATTTAGGTGAACTTTATTTCAAAATTCTGTCCCGTCCTCCATATCCATTGGCCAAATGGGCTTTATGAAGTACGGCAACAAAAATCTCGGAGTCCACGACATAAAACAGAATGGCAATCACGCCTTCTTTAACATGTTATATTAAATTAATCTTATTTTCCACCATCATGACATCATAATGTTTCACCAGCCAATCATCCCGTGTTTCTTGCTTAATGGTGGTCTTAGCCATTTTCACATCATACACCAATTCTTCGTAACTATTTTGGTTTTTTAAAAACACTGTTTTTAGCAGCATTGGCCCTTACTTTAGATAACTCATCGTAGAACCGTCATTGCATGTCAAAATGACATGATTCCTGTCCTAGCACTACATTCTCTTCCGATATGGTCACACAGCTATTCAAGGGAAAACTTTATGGGGAACGTCTGTGGAATCTCATCCGGATGATATAAACTGACGTCGTGAGAAGAATTGTGGCATTAATGTCTTTTATATGGTAGTGGAACCTAGTATTGTCTAAAAGCTGTCTTAAAATAACTTTCAGCACTTACAGGCTTCGATTGCCATCATCAAACAACGACCAAAGTGCCAACGCCCACATCAGTGGCTGGCAAAATGGTGAGGGTAGGCCAATTCCATATTTTGCCGGACAACAACTAGTCATTCAATAGAATACCTAGGCAATGTATGAAATAAAAATCATTTCATACTTTTCCTGAAACCATCAGACATCCTATACAGTGGCTAGGCTATCTATAGAATGCCTGAATTTTACAATCTGCCTTTAACATTTATATTGAAAAGAATCGTTATTAAATCTAAACAAGTTTGGAAATCCTGATTATGCTATTATTAAAGAAATTCATACATCATACAAATTATTTATAAAATAGTTCCAAAGAGCATGTAAATTAAAAAACAATGCGTACATTATTCATTTGACTAAGGATGCAGGAGAACTCGTGGTAGAACAGGAGTTGTTCCAATCAAGTTTTAACTCTGACAATTTATTGTAAGCTTCAAAATTTATTTGGTTGGTTATTGTCATGATATTGCTTTAATCTGTCATGGTGAATAATGTTGCCCTTACCTTCCCCATCACCGCGAATGTCAAATAATACAGCACTCAATTTTCTTTTTAACACAAATGAACATTGCCATTTTCTAGGGTTCTGTTACGGGTTTTGAACAAATTTGTAAGGCTGAATGAGTTTTGCACTCCTCGGGTGACGTGATCTCTCTTCTGACGCTGTGATGATGTCTTAAGGTTCATTGTGACCGTCTGATAATGTTCATGCAATTGTCGTTCAAGCTTCAACACGTACTGCGCTACAGGCTGATAATTGTGGGTTATGTAAACAGTGGTAAACATTAGAAGATGGACATCCCAGTCCTTTTAGTTGCCTGCTACGAATGCTCATATCATTTTCATCAGTACCAAGTTGAAACGTTCAGCCTGACCGTTGCCAGAGGAGTGTCTTCATGAAGTTCTTGTCTGATTGGTGTCTAATATGCTTATGACTTGTTTAAGTATTTTACTTTGTTAATTTGATCCATGATCAGAATGTAAATCAAATGGGAAATCAAAAATAGACAAACATTCCTTTACCAGCATATGAGCTTTAGCTTTGGCAGAACAATATTAAATTGCGAATGCTTGGGTATATTTGGTGAAGGCATTTGGTGTTTATGCCAAGGTGGCATGCATAGACTAACGAATGTATTCTTTTCATGTACGTGTTTTCTGGAGAATTCGGAATCATAATCCTTTCAATTTCATTTTCCCCAACGGGATCAAACCAAAGTTTACACAACACCACATTCACAATAAGGAGATCAAGATTAAACCACATATTTCTAATAGCTTGGGATGTCAAATAACATCCTCTCTTTTTGGCTTAGAACTGGGTTTTTACCACTGAGAACCATGATTTAATTCTTTATCTTCCTATTGCAGTTTCACAATTTTGTTCCTTTATTATGCCAAGGCCTTAATAAATGGAACTATTAGCTACATCAGTAAACACTTCAACAGGTGTGATTGGACAGGCGAAGGAACAAGTACTTTCATGGCATGTTGAGTTTTGCAACTCTTTGTCAACATGTTGAGTTAGGCAAATGGTGCAGTCGGTAACTGGACACTAGTTGTTAACATTGAACTAATACCTTCCTGTATTTTAGGATCCCTCGTTTATTGAGGCGATGGTTCGCTCTCCTCCAGCTTCGTTCCTCTTTTACACTGATAATCTGGATCATTCTCCCCAAGCCTCGGCTTTTGGTACTCTTGATCTGTCATGGCGAGTATACGAAGTGTATGAATTAACATTTGTCTTAACTGGAACAAATAGACTCTCTTGTTACTTGGTCCGGAGTACTATAAACAGTAACCATATATGCCAGGAAAACTTATCTAATGTTTATCTAATGTGTCACTTATCTCTTCACGTATTTCCCTTAAGCCACATTCAGATGCCTTATCTCTAAAAGCAATTTTGAGATAGTCAAGTTTGCATTCTGTGCTAATAGTTGTGACTTTATCTCTTCGTCAGGAATATGGAACTCACACGATGGTGCTAGCTGCTTTAGCTCAGTGTAAAATGTTTCTATTTCATCAGTTTGTTGGTGGAGCTGTCTAAAAGCATATCTTTGAATCACTTTGTTTACTCTTGGATTAAAGTAACTATTCAATGCTTGAATGAGCTTATCAAACACTGATTCATCCGGTGTTGGAGTTGTTTCCGAGTCCGGTAGCGATTCAACTATATCATTAAGATCATTACCTGCATATGTTAGTAGGAGAGCATTTTTTCTGCTTTCATCGGTGACATGATATGCCACAAACAATTTATTTGTTGGCATCGACACCCACTTGTGCCATCTAGTAGCCACACCTTCTGACTTCGTATCGAATTCAGGGTAGGCTGGTAGCTGTACGAAAGCAATGTTGTAAATTTTGTCTCCTCGTTAGATTTAGATTTAAATCTTGATTTAAGTAATCGAATTAATTAAAATCCGTTTTCAATACTTATCAATCCTTTTAGATCATATATCTTCTTATCCAAAGATATTTGGATTATATTTGACGAAGATGTTCGTGGATTCTGATTAGAAATCCCATCCTCGTCGCCAATGTAATGATTTAAACAAACTCCAGCCATGATGATTCGTATTATTTAACTAACTTCCGGTCAGTATTCAAGAACAACAACTCATACCATAATCATTTCGTACAATAAGGCAATAAGAGTTATTTACCTTATTACAACTACTACTGCAACTCTATGTTTTAAAAGAACAAAATAACAAGTCATGGGATCAGGTATCTTTAAAACTAATACATGTACTGTTGTTATTAATTATTTTAATGACTTTATTATAATTAATATGTTTCTTCTAATATAAATTTAAATACTTTTAGTAGTTTTATAGGATTTTAAAAACTAAAGTAGCACTTTTCATCTTAGTGTGGGGTCTATGCTATGCAAAGGTCTTTTTTGTTCGTTGTGTTTCTTAATTCTAGGGTTCCCACTTAGTTTATTTGGCAGCCTCTTATCTTAATATCTGGAATATTTTCTAAGTTTAAGGGTGTTTCCTTTCTTCCTAATAATATTTTTAAATATATTCAAAGTATTTTTTAATCAAAGTAGTGGAGCTCATCTAAGTGTAAGTCAATAGGTCGTTTATGTTTCTTTTCTTAACAAGATATGATTAGCTAGTGGTAACAGTATTTAATAAGATTAAGCGAGTCAATTTTTGAAAATTCTCTTTTCGTTCGACTCCCGTAATTTTAGCAGCAATGTGTAGATAGCAATTGTTTTGTTTAATTTTTATAATAATTGATTTGAAATGACCTTTAATGTAATCTACAATAATAGTTAATGGAGTTTCAAGCTTTATGAATGCTAATGTTAGATTGTTGAGCGGAGCGCATTATATTGACACATTATTGGTGTGATATAGCGTGAGGGGATATGGCGTCCCTTTTTTTTTAATTTTCAGAATTACTTATTTGAAATGAATTTTTTAGTAGTCTAGAATTATTTCCTTTGGGTACAAAAATAGTAATTTTTGTGCTGGAAATTGAGTTTAAAAACTAATTTGAGTTTTTATTACTTGCTTTATTTCATATCCATTTTTTTCTGACGTGTCAAAGATTGTTCAATGTTTGCTAATAATTATATTACTTCTCATTTGTTGACCACTTTCAGATCTTTATAAACTTAAGAACGGCTGTGGGTTTTAAATAGTCTGCAAATGCGTGGTCGAGTGGTGGCAAGACAGCATAAACGCAATACGGATCTATGTAATCATTGAAAATAACACGTATCTTTAGAACAACATATGCTTGTTTTTTTTGTTTTTTTTTGTTCTTTATGTTAAAAATATTAAATAAAAGGAATATCGAAACATTTCTAAGAAAGGCAATCCATTTAATGATTGGAATGTTCTTTAGACTTTCAAGCTAAAGCTATACTTTTTGTTTACTACAGTTTGTTTAGTAGTTAGACATTTGATTATTCTACCAAGAGCACACACAAAAAAGTGCCATAATTATATGTTAACTATTTGAGAAATAAGGGTGACAAATTAAGATTGATATTTGTTCTCGTAAAAAAAATACATAAAAATAAATATAACATATATGAGACGCCAAAACAAATACATGCCCTAAAAATTACAAAATAAAAATAACTTGATCTCGACCTCTTCAAAAAAAAATCATTAACTAAAAAAACAAATGTCTAAATTGTTTTTTTGTTTTTTTTAATTGTTTTTTTTATTCGTAGTTCTATTTATTAGTCGTGTCTCTTTTGTCCTCATTCTTCGTCACGTTTTGAAGTCACCTCCTGTTGGACATGGCTTCATATCATCGTTATGCTAACAAGTTACAGATACATTAATTCCCCATCTGATTGAAGTAAAATTTGTATTATCAGCTCCACAAAACCAAAATCCGTCGTGCCTGGGTTGAACGGAGTTGATAAACAATCTTTGTTTTATTGCCTGGACGCTATCTGGCATTATCCCGACTTCACTACCGTCTGGCTGGAACCACTTGTAAGTAAGACCATTAGGATCACTGCAAGAAAGTGTCCATTTATGGGCTATCAAATAGACAATTCACGAGCAAACAGCAATAAAAGACAAATCAAATTATAAACAACAATAAAACATCAACAATAAAACATCAACAATAAAACATCAAAAATAAAACATCAACAATAAAACATCAACAATAAAACATCAACAATAAAATATCAACAATAAAACATCAACAATAAAACATCAACAATAAAACATCAACAATAAAAAAATCAACACTAAAAAATCACATAAAACATCAACAATAAAACATCAACAATAAAACATCAACAATAAAACATCAACAATAAAACATCAAGAATAAAACATCAACAATAAAACATCAACAATAAAATCAATAAATCAATAATACTACAACTACGTGCAATCAAAAAATGTGTAACACGAAATAGTGCAGCCCTAAAATAAGTCCAAGTAAACAGTTACATAACAAAGCAATAAAACAAGTTTTAAAAAATTTAGAAAATAATAACATTACAATTTACCATGAACTATAAAACTACAATAAACAACGACAGTAAAACTAGTAATGATAAACAAAATTATAAATATAATAACAACTAAAGAGCCTCAAAAATATAACAATATCTAGACAAAAAATAATATTAATATTTTATAGTTTTCCCTTTTTTTAAACATTAGTTTAAATAAATAATTTTTTTTAAAAATGTATGCTAAATAACTGCATTTTACAAGCAGCACTAGCCGTAGCGAATACGGGCCGACGCAGCATACGTTATGTGGGGCCCCGGGCCGAATGCAAGAAATGAGGTGCGAGACCCTTGCAAACATTTGCATTTTTATTTATATTAAAATAATAGCAAATAAAAAGTTATTTTTTTTAAATTTTCACTCTATAACATCATTGACATATATATAATACAAGTTGTATACATTTATTTAAAGATACTAAAGCTAAAAATAAGATGTAAATAATTAAAATTGTTTGTTTTTGTATTCTAATTGATAGATTATCCATATATTATATAATTGACAATATAAACTATTTACAATTCCATTGGATGGTTGTATCTTCTATGTCATTCTTGTTTTTACAACTTAAAACACATCTTGTAAACTGTCGCAGCTGCACGAGTTACAATACCAGTAAGTTCAACATTGTCAAGATCCTTAGCAACATAATTCTCAATGAAAAAATAGCTATGTTTTTTAGCCGATCTTGAATCATTGCTTATCACATAAAGGTTTTAACAAGTTTTTGTTTCGAAAAGCGTCTGTCTTCGGAAGCCAAAGGGACAAGTATAGAATAGTTAGAAGTATTTAAGTGCAGCGCATTTTTTAGGAAAGTAATGTAATGTTTTTGTTTTGTTATTTTGTTGTTTTTGTGTTTTTGTTTTTGTGTGTTTTTTTTTAATTTTTTTTTACTGAAAGAAGCAACAAAACATTTACAGGATCGTTGTAGATGACTGCAGGAAGTATGGAACTCAAAGATTGCTATAATTCAGCAAGCATGAAACCATTAAGATCCTTACTCCCACATGCTGTGCTCTTTTCTCGAAATTCGTACAGCAATTCAGTAGAATAATATTACTATGTTATATTGGTGAAAATTACGAAAAGGAATCATAATCCTATAGTATTTTTTCAAAGAGACTTTCCATTGACATATTTCCATATCAAAGATCTGGTTAAAAAATATGTACTAATGTTTATTGTTCTCCTAAAAATCGTCCATCTTCTCCTTCAAGTGAAAACTGTTTTATTTTTATCAGGGTTCAATGGGTCCAACTTCTATGTCAGTAGCAATTTCTATTGCACATATTATTGCCGTTTCAAAACCACTATTTCAACATTTAACCATTTGCAAATATGTTCAAAAAGCTGACAATTACACTTCCTAGACAGACAAAAATAGTTTGTAATTCTTTGCTTATTTACTTTTATTTTATTTGTTTATTTACAGCAATTCAATTCAAGTTTTTATTCTGTTTGCAAAATAACTCTGCTTCACTTAACGCCTTTGTGTCAATACTTTTTTCTGCAATTTCGAAAAGTGCATAATATATTTTGCCTGAAGAAATATTTCGAACATACTTGGAAAATAAAGCCATTAGCCTTGTTAAAGTTGAAAATAAAACACAGTTTTGTTGAATGATACTAAAAAACGTCATTGTCTTGAAACAAATTTTTGCTTATCTTAACGACAACACTCTTCTAAGTCCTAATCAGTCGGCTTACAGACTTTCTCACAGCACAGAGAACACCTCCTACTCGCATTGAACAGTTTTAAAATCTATATATTGGTCCTCTTAGATCTTAGTGCAGCCTTTGACATCGTCGACCATCAAACGTTGCTAAAAACCCTGCACAATTATGTTGGGATTTCTGGCTCAGTTCTGACTTGGTTTCAATCATACTTATCTAAAAGATCACAGGTGGTATCAGTAAATGGCTGTATCACTCACAGAGCTGACTTGGTTTATGGTATGCCTCAAAGCTCCGTTTTGGGTCCGATTCTTTTTGTTATGTATACAAGGCCACTACTTCTACTGCTTGAAAGGCATTCAGTTAAACGCCAATCATTTGCAGATGATACTGAGCTATACAGTCACACTGATTCCTCTGATATTTCCTCCACTGTCTAATTGAATCAGGAGTGCATTGGTGAGGTAAAGTCTTGGATGACTTTCAGCAAGCTCAATTTGAATGACGATAAGACAGAAGCACTCATATTTTGCAACAATAAATGACGCAGTACTTTGTCTCTTCCTAATTCTATTCAGGTGGCTAGTTCTGATATACTGTTCAAAACATTGACTAGGAAACTTTGCTACATTATTTCTGACAACATGTCTACCAACAACTTCATCAATCACATATGTCGCTCTGCCTACACCGCCATTCGTCAGATCAGCTCATTCCGTCATTACTTAACAATTAGTGCAACAAAAACTCTAGTCTGTGCTCTTGTTCTAGCTCGCATTGATTATTGCAATTCTCTTCAGTCAGGTGCGCCGAAAAAATGCATTGAAAAACTACAGAAAATTCAAATTTCAGCTGCCAGACTAGTTCTTAAGGCATTAAAACATGACCATGCTACTCCGCTACTTTACTCACTTCATTGGCTACCTATACACGCTCGAATTGATTACAAACTGGCTGTTCTCTGTCACAGCTTCTTTTCTGACTCATCTCCTTCCTATCTTACTGAACTGCTGTCGGTCTACTCATCCAGTCGTCAGCCACGCTCTTCTGCAGACACACGCATTCTCTGTGTTCCTAAGACAAGAACTAAAACTTTTGGTGAAAGGGCATTCTATTTTTGTGCAGCCAAACAATGACATTCTCTACCATTAAACATCCGCAGTACTCCAACAACCAAGTCCTTTAAGACTGCACTTAAGACTCATCTTTTCAAAATGTATTTACAAAATAAATGAAGCAACATTTGATTTAATGATTAGCGTAGCTTATGTGTAATGTACTGTCCTTTCATGTTGTTATTATTGTATGAATGGTTATTTAATTATTATATGTATGTTATGATCTCAATGTAAAGCGCTGTTGGCCCGGCTCCTTACTGGGATACAGGGATATATAAATTATCAATTATTATTATTATTTTGTTATTGCATCTGGACACGTTTTTGCCCTATAACAAAGCAGCAAGTTGTAGCTGTGACGAGTACAAGGGGTACAAAATGACATATGGTTTAATTGTAAAAGACGAGCGTGTTATTTCAGAATAACAACCTCCTAGGCTTACATAGTGGATTGTCAATGACATATGTTCTTGGTGAATTTGTTCCGGTGTGCAACCAAGTATTACTTAAAAGTGTTTTGCTCATTTTACTCTTCTTACAATAATTTTACAGACCTTATTTCCGATCAACGAAATGAGTTCGTTTTGAATTCGCTTTCCCCGAAGTAGTGATCATGCAATTCATCAGTGTTTACTTTTCGTAAATGTTTCTGCAAAATCCCATCAAATTTATCCAGCAATTCAACGAGACCCCAAAAAAATCCATTGTGTGTCTGATTAAGTTTATTGACTTAACTAAGAAATTGCTCAGCGATAAAATGAACTAGGGCCACGAGAAATTGAAATATTATTTGCCGTGACTAATTCGTGCCTATGCCGTGACTTTGCCACAAGTATGAAATCACTGTCACTATGCCAAAAATAATTTTCACTTTTATTACTTTTTGGCTTGGCTTGTCAATTGTTCCTTGTTTTTTAGACTGTTTCCAGCTCACACCATTCCAAAGTAGATGACATAAGCTGCTTTAATTTATCGTGATCAGAAAGTCTCACGATTGTATTTTTTTCACTTGCAATAGCAATTAAAAGTCTAAAGGTTGCGTTGTCTTAAATTCAAAATGTTCTTCTGAATCCATACATTCTTACTGAAATGATTTAGGACCGATACTTTTTGCATAAGGAGTTAGGATGGTTATAATATTTAATCATATTGGTAAACAAAAAATTTCGAACCATTTTATCCTGAAAAATAAAATATAAAATTTCCTTTAGAGTGTTTGGTCAAACTAAGGGGCAATAAAAAGCGTGGGGCCCAAGGCGGTTGCCTCCTTCGCTTTGTCATAAGACCGGCCCTGTTTACGAAAAACGTTAGGTCCTTGTCAAACAAATATATACAGAGTGCATTTTCAAACAAAATAATGCGACACTTGTAACAACTTACTCGTTGGAAAAGACACATTCCAGAATGAAAGAGTCATTTATAGTTGCTATAACAGGGCTTGATACATATTTTAGTATCGGCTGCGACGTGTTGCGTTGTGGACCTGTGTGATAGAAAATCATTTCTAAGTCAGTTCTTGGAAAGTCTAATTCCAGTAATTAGGCGTAAACATTACAGGTGAAGGTCTGTATTGCAAGGGATTTATTAGAGGCCATACACTCCAAATTTCACGCAAAGGCAAAAATACATGTCAATCCTTTGAATGGCCCCTACCATGTGTGGACTCTCTCCCACCTCTACCAACTTCTCCCAAACGATACCCTCCAATTACTCCAACCCCGAGTGTTTCACAATATATATATATATATATATATATACATATATATATGGACAGCGAGTTAAAGTGATCGAAAGAGAGAGAGATCGCGTTGAGTATTTAGTTTGTTTATTGAAAATAGTAACGAAGTTGTTACATTTTTAAAAAAATACATCTTATTCCGCGACACCTTACAATTTTAACATTTATGTAATTGTATTGTAGTTTGAGATTTCTAATCACTGCTGGTTTTAATTTGATGGAATCTAATTATTGTTATCTTCCGGTTGTTGACGTGGTCGATGGGGGAGAAAGACATAACGGCATTAATCCTAAATGAAAACAAGATATTCAACCTGTCAGTTCCAAAATCTATGAAACAAGTTCAAACCCTGCTGGGACTATGTAACTTTTACAGACCTTATATTGCAACTTATGCAGAGATTGTTCACCCACTAACAGAAGTTACAAAAACCACAGATATTCGAAAATTTCAGGAGATTGCCTCAACGCATTAGAGAACATCCAGGAAGCATTTAGGAAGAAACCCATCTTGGTTACACCTCAATGGGACAAACCGTTCATTGTCTCTACTGATGCATCGTCCATTGCCTTAGGAGCGTGCCTCATGCAAGAACATGATGGTATCCTACATCCTATACAGTATCTTAGCAGAAATTTGACCAAAACAGTGTGTAACTACAGCACCATAGAGAGAGAATGTCTAGCTATAGTCAGGGCTCTACAAAAACTTCAAAAATACCTTCTAGGTAGAACATTCACTCTTCTAGAAGACCACAAACCACTTGTGGAATTCAACAAGAAGAAAATCAGCAACGCAAAAGTAAATCGCTGGGCTATGCTATTAGCCGACTACAAATTTGACATTAAACCTGTGAAGGGAAACGGCAATGTGGTTGAAGACATATTAAGCAGAATGACAATAAATAAAGACACTCTGTGAATTCCTCAATGTTAAAACCAGATACTGTATTAAGAAGACATTCTATGAATTCCTAAATGATAAAAACATAGACTGTATTAATATTAATATTTTTATTGAGTGAATAATAGACTAAGAAAAATGTTTGAATTCCACTGGATTATTAGTTAATTTTAATAATATTGATTGTTAAAAGTATTTTAATTACACAAAATTACAGATGAGTTTAAAATTTCATTTCCATTTTTTCAGTACAGGTAGACTGTTGAAGGCCTACATATTTTTTTCACTTGATTTTTATGTCTAGATGTTGTGTGTAGGGCAATGAATATCCATTGATGATACATATTTGAAATTTGAATATAGATATAGATTAATTTGATTTTATTAAGACTAAAAATGTTGTATTTCATTTTTTTTTGAAGGATAGGGGTGAGTGTCACATGTGAATCATGAGTGAATCAAGATTGTATCATGAGTTGTAATAAAAAAGAGGTAACGTGAATGAAAGCGCGGGAAGAAAGAGTCGTTCAAATTGGCTAAGGAGGTTAGGGATCAGTTGTGAGAGAAGTTCCGTGGTGGAAGGACGGAATGTGTGTGCCTCAGGATTCCACGTTTTATAACCTCAGATTATATTTATGTACATAGTAAAAATATTAAAGTTGTTTAATTGAAACAAGTTCTTCAGAGAATTATTGTGTACAAAGTTTTGTATTGAGAGAACGCCTACAAGAGTTACATTAATAATAATAAAACCCTTGACAATGTGCTCATCAATGGCTAGAGTGAATTCCAGTGACATGTTGAGGACAACAATAGCAGAAGGCTTTCTAGAGATACATAGAGAGAAAGTAAAATGCATTAATTTAATTAAGGTACCTTCGATTTATCTGAAATGTTAATATAATGCATGGTTAGTTGACACAAATGTATGTGCAAAATTTCAGCTCGACAGGATCAAGGGAAATGGGTATTTTTTTAACTTTTGTTTTTTTCCATCAGACCGGCCAAGAGATCACGAAAGGTAAGACGACAAGACGGTAAAGTTAATATAAGAGATATATAAGGGATTTAAAATGAATAAATTTAAAAGGACCAATGAGTTGTTTGTTCTAAAAACATTTAAACAAAAACAACTTCGCGAATGTGTGCAAATACAAAGTCCAAGTTTCATAGGATAAATAAATTTATAATTTAAAAGCTTACAGAAGGAAAAAAAACTATATTAAGAGCGTTTGCCCCAAAAACGAATCACAAATTAATAGTTTGATTGCCATAGTACTCAAGCTATATTTTTCATTATTTGGGGCCATCAGCTATGATAGAATGGACATTATAAGTTCAGTAACCTATAGTAATTTAATATAGGCTCTTAGGTTTTTATATACTAAATTTTTTCAAAAATAAGGTCTTTTCTAATTATCTAACGCTGAAAATAATTTGTATATAGCTAATATTGGAAAATTAATAAAACAACCCCGTAAAAACAACGTTTTTGACTATAAATCCCTTATATATGAGATATAACTAAAAGTATTGTTTATGTTCAAAGGCGATAAACATTTACAGACTGAAACCGAAAGGATCTCAACTGGCTTTAAAAATGGGGGAAGGAGGGAGGGGGTGTGGACATGGACGGGTGTCGTCAACGCGTTAACTCAACTCCTATTGTAAACTTCCTGGTTAAAACACGAGATCAGTTCACCGATGGCTGGTGTGGAGTCAAGTGACCCGTAAAATGTAAACAATAGCGACCGCTACACATAGATTATATGGAAAAACAAAAAAAATGCATTAATTTAATAACTGTACGTTCGATCGATCTGAAATTGTGATACGATGCATTGTTAGCTGAAACGAGCCTATGTGCCAAATTTCAGCTCGATGGCATCACGAGAAGTGGGTAATTTTTTTACTTTTGTTTTTCCGCCATCCCGACCGACCGACCGCGAGCCCAAGACAGAGACGGCGGTGAAGTTAATATAAGGTATTTAATAAAATAACCCCGTATAAACAATGTTTTTGACTATAAATCCCTTTTATAACTAAAAGTATTGATTATGTTCAAATGGGACAAACATTTACAGACTGAAATTGAAATTATCTCCCCTGACTTTAAAACTGGGGGAAGGGGGAGAGGGGGTTTGGACAAGGACGGGTGGCGTCAACGCGTTAACTCAACACCTGGTTAAAACACGAGATGTGTTCACTATGGCTGGCGTAAAGTTAAGTGACCCGTTAAATGTAAACAATAGCGACCGCTACATATAGTTTATATAGATAAACTAAAACTGCATTTATTCCATTACGGTACTTTGGATTTATTTGAATTTTTGATACGATGCATTGTTAGGTGACACAAGAATGTATGTCAAATTTCAGCTCGATGGCGTAACGGGAAGTGGGTCATTTTTTACTTTTGTTTTTACCGCCCGACGTACGAAGAGATGACGACAGACAGAGAGAGAGAGAGAGAGAGAGAGAGAGAGAGAGACAAGATTTCGAAGTTAATATAAGGGATTTAATAAGACAAACCCGTAAAAACAAAGTTTTTGACTATAAATCACTTATATACGAGACATAACTAACGGTATTGATTATTTTCAAACGCGACAAACATTTACAGACTGAATCTGTCTTACCTCAACTTTGCTTATAACCCTGGGGTGAGGGGGCGGGGGGAGATGGGAAAATTCTGGTCACCGATCGCTTGACCGAGCTCAGCGTGACACGTAAAATGTAAAAAAAAGCACGCCGGTATGTTGATGGGTCGCGTAAACGCGTCAACTCAAACTCTCACGTGGAAAAAAACCCAATAACAAACAGTGAATTTGAATTACATACGTTATATAAGGATTGAAAAAAAATGCATTAATATAATTACGGTACGTTCGATCGATCTGAAAATTTCATTCGATGCATTGTTAGAGAAGACGGGTTCGTGTGCCAAATTTCAGTTCGATCGGATCACGGAAAATGGGTAATTTTGTATTTTCGTTTTTCCACCCGCCCAGGACAGACAGAGAGAGATGACGACAGAGACGGCGCTGAAGTTAATATAAGGGATTTAAAAATTGTAATAACCAGCAACTTCTACTGGGAAAAAGGGTCAGCACACTCCCGCTACGAAGAGCGGGTTCATTTCTAGTCTCAAATAAGGAAAAACTACATTTTGGGCCCCCGGCCCCCAATATCTTGTATATATGGAACGAAATCTGTTTAATAACCTTTCCGGTATAATTGTGTGTACGTGTACCAAATTTCACGTTATTTGGGTTGTCTGGATCTTGAGTTAATAGGGAAAATCAAGACGCCAGATGACAGACAGACAACAAATGCATCTTATATATATATATATATATTATATATATATATATATATATATATATATACATAATGC